>ML325664.1:0-60525 GCA_005239505.1 Nicotiana paniculata
CTATATTACTTGTCGACCACGTACACTTGCGTGTGCATTGGGATTTCGACCAACACCTACCATAAACTTAGTCTAATACTAGGATTCTTAGGTAGATTAACTCACTAATTAGTGAAAATTCAAGGGTTAGGGTAAAAATCTACGTTTTATAAAAATTTAGATAATTACCCGTGAGTTGGCTATGAATCATACAAAAATCATATATTAACGATCCTTAGGTTATGGGTGAGTGTTTCCTTCGAGAATTTTCGGAATCCGAGCATGTGGGCCCGGGGGTGGATTTTGGGATTTCTTCAAGAATGATGAATTGACTAAATAAGTAGGAGAATTCCATGCTTTGAGTATAATTTGATATATTTACGTGACGTTTGATTAGTTTCGAGTCCTTGGGAGACGAGTTTGGAGTTTCGGGCGCGTTTTTGATCTGGGAAGTAGATTCGACACGAGGTGAGTCTCCTTTCTAACCTCGTAAGAGGGAATTGTCCCCGTAGGTAATTTAAATGATATGTGTGATGTTTGTGGGGGCTACGTACGTACAAAATGACGAGAGTCCGTATGTAGCGACTATTATTATTATGGCTGGGCAGTTAGGCCCACATCATGCCTTGTGTTCTTCCTTGTAATGAATTATATATTACGAATTCATGTGATATGTAGCATTGGATCCCTGAGATTTATGGAATTTGATAATTTGAAGGAGTTGATTATGGAACGTAATTTTATAAAGAATATTATGTGTGCATGTGACCGCTTCGCAATTTACATTCCACGAGCGGAGTGTGATTTCCCCCACTCTCACGGGAGCGGACTGTACGCCACAGCGGGTTGAAAGATGCACTTATGGTTCGGGCTGTTGGACCCTCGGCAGTGCATAGATATGATTATTTTATGGTAAATATGCATTTATGGTTCGGGTTGTTCGACCCTCGGCAGTGCATAAATATGACTATTTTATGGCAAGGATGCACTTATGGTTCGAGCCGTTCGACCCTTGGCAGTGCACAGACATGATTATTTTTATGGCTCGGGCCAGTTGTCCTTATCCCGTATGCGCATGATAGATTGTTACTGAATTCATGGGTATTGATTTGACAGATATTTTGGGGGGAAGATGAAGTAGTAATTATTTATTTACTTCCAGTATTTACTTGGATTTCAGTGCCTTATATATTTGTTATTTTACTACCTTTACATGCCTACCGTTTCTATCATATTCTGTTAAATTATACTGTTGGAAGTGAGTGTCAAGTCAACCTCTCGTCACTACTTCTTCGATATTAGACGGGATACTCACTGGGTACATATTTATTTATGTACTCATGCTACGCTTCTGTACGTAATTGTATAGCTTCTGAGGCTTGTGCATCTGGTTATCAGACCGGAGCTCGATTTTGATTATAGTTGGACCTGACTTAACGGTGAGATGCTTCTCCTGACGATCCTCGGCAGCACCATGGAGTTTATTTTTCTTATTTACCGTCTATTTCTTTCAGACAGTGGGGCTGTATATTATGTCTTTTGTATATTCTGTTAGTATGCCCGTGAGACTTGTGACTCTAGTTCCTGGCACACACGTGGTAGTTATTATGGATTACGGGTCTGTATATATGTTGGCTCACGCCTCCTTATGACCGCTTTTTATTTAACTGGCTAATTATCTTTTTTTTTCGATTTATGTTTTAAGCTTTAAAACTTGGTATATGTTGAAATGTTTAATCAAATAAGAAAGAACCCTTAGTAAATTGAGTGTTAGCTTGCCCAACCCCGTTGTTGGGCGCCATCACGACCTGAGTTAGAATTTTGGGTCGTGACAACATGGTATCAAAGCTCTAAGTTCACATAGATCTCACGAGTCACGGGTAAACCCAGTAGAGTCTTGCAGATCGGTACGGAGCCGTCTGTACTTATCTTCAGGAGGCTATAGGGTGTTAGGAAACCTCTCCTTATTTTTATTCTATCGTGCAGTCAATGGTTTACTAAATTTCATTCTTCTATTATCTCACAGATGGTGAGAACGCACGCATACGATGTTCCAGACCCGGGAGATGTTGCTACCCTCGTCGTCCGATGCCGTGGCAGAGGCCGGGGGAGGGAATCGGCCCGAGGTAGGGGATGAGGGTGTCCCAGAGCTATTCCAGTTGCACCACCACCAGAGGATCCTATCATAGAGGAGCAGGACGAGGTGCCTCTAGCAGATCCTGCTCCAGTGGACTTCATGACGACGCCAGGCTTCCAGGAGGTCATGGGTCATATGATGAGATTTATGGACACTATGTCTCAGGCTGGTTTATTTCCAGCAGATCCTGCCACATCTCAGGTGGGAGGGGGCCCAGACTCCTACCGCCCAGGCTGTAGTTCAGGCAGCAGCATTACATTATACCCCGGGTACACTGCTCGTGGGTGGGGTCCAGCCTGTAGCAGCAGCACCTGAGCCAAGACCAGTTGCGGACAGCGATCCTCAGAAGTCACTGGATAGATAGACTCGATTGCACCCTCCAGTCTTCGGGGGTGAGCGAGGCGAGGATGCCCATGATTTTGTGGACAGGTGCAGGGATAGACTGCACAACATGAGGATATTGGAGTCCCATGGAGTGGATTTCACTACCTTCCAGTTAGAGGGCAGAGCTCGCAGGTGGTGGCAGTCCTATATTCTTAGCAGGCCAGCAGATTTTCCTCCTGTCACTTGGGAGCAGTTCACGCAGATGTTTCTGGATAGATATATCCCACCCTCTGGGAGGGAAGAGCTGCGGTATCAGTTTGAGTAGCTAGAGCAGGGACAGATGTCAGTGACAGACTATGAGGCCAGATTTTCAGAGTTGTCTCACCATGCACTCATGATACTACCTACTGATGACGAGAGGGTGCGGAGATTTGTGGCTGGGTTTCATCCAGGTATTAGGGCCACCATGGCTTGAGAGGTGGAGATGGGTACTCCTTATCAGCTCGTGATAGAGATTGCTCGCAGGATCGAGGGGTATCGGTCAAGGAGCAGGGAGCAAGGGCAGCAGGATAAGAGGGATATATTCTCCGGAGATTTTAGAGGTGCCCCAGTTAGGGGCAGAGGCCAGTTTAGCAGTAGTCAGCCCAGCAGGCCTTCATATTCAGCACCCCACCACCTCCCCGAGGTGTTCATGCGAGGCCTCATTTTAGCGCCATGCCAGAGCGTTCCTACCGTCCTCCAGCCACTTAGATTTCACCCAGTGGTTATCCCAGTCATCCGAGATCCTCCAAACCCCACTTCAGTGCTATGCCAGAGGGCTCACATCGCTCTCCGGCCATTCAAGGTCCTCCTTCAAGGCAGAAGGCTATGGTATCTGGAGGTTGTTATGAGTGTGGGGAGCCAGTTCATATGAGGAGGCATGTCCCAGGTTTCGGGGCAAGGCAGTGCACCAGGGTTATCATCCGATGGGTCCAACACCAGCAGTCCGGCCACCTAGAGTTGGAGGATAGTTCGGCAGGGGTCGTCCTAGAGGTGGAGGCCAGTCAGGGGGAGGTCAGTCAGCTCTTGTTCACTCTGGTGGAACTCAGTCTCCCGGTGCTCCAACTAGATTCTATGCCATTCCATCCAGATCAGATGCAGTGGCCTCAGACGCCGTGATCACAATATTATCTCAGTATGTGGTAGAGAGGTTTCAGTATTATTTGATCCGTGATCCACCTATTCATATGTTTCAGCATTATTTGCTCATTTTTTGGATGATCCTCGTGAGTCCTTGGGTTCTCCTATATATGTGTCCACTCTTGTGGGCGATTTTGTGGTGGTAGATCGGATCTATCAATCTTGTGTGATCACATTCTGTGGATTCGAGACTAGAGCAAACCTTTTATTGCTCGACATAGTCAATTTTGAGGTTATCCTAGGCATGGATTGGCTATCTTCTTATCATGTCGTGCTACATTGCCATGCCAAGACAGTTACTTTAGCCATGCCTCAGTCGCCTAGGCTGAAGTGGAGAGGTTCCTCAGTTAGCACAACCAGCCAGTTTATTTCATTCCTGAAGGCTCGACATATGATCGAGAAGGGTTGTCTGGCCTATCTTGCTTATGTGCGGGACACCACCGCCGAGTCTCCGATGATTGATTTAGTGCTAGTGGTTCGAGAGTTTGCTGATGTATTTCCTTTAGACCTTCCAAACATGCCTCCGTATAGAGATATTGATTTCTGCATTGATTTAGCTCCAGACACCCAGCCTATATCTATTCCTCCGTACCGTATGGATCTGAAAAAGTTGAAGGATTTGAAGGAGCAGGTTGTGGAGTTGTTGGCTAAGGTGTTCATCAGACCGAGTATATCACCGTGGGGTGCTCCAGTTCTATTCGTGAAGAAGAAGGATGGGTCCATGCGGATGTGTATTGATTACCCCTAGTTGAAAAAGGTCACCATTAAGAACAAGTATACTTTGCCGCACATCGATGATTTATTTGATCAGTTGCAGGGTGATCGGGTGTTTCCTAAGATTGATTTGAGATTGGGATACCATCAGTTGAAGATTCGGGCCTCGGATGTTCCGAAGACTGCTTTCCGTATGGCCACTATGAGTTCCTGGTGATGTCCTTTAGCTTGACTAATGCCCCAACAGCATTCATGGACTTGATGAATAGGGTGTTCAGGCCGTATATTTATTCCTTTGTCATTGTCTTTATTGATGACATCTTGATTTACTCTCGTAGCCTGGGGGAGCACGAGCAGCATTTAAGAGTTGTGCTCCAGACTTTGCGGGAACAGAAGTTATATGCTAAGTTCTCCAAGTGTGAGTTTTGGTTGGATTCCGTAGCATTCTTGGGGCATGTGGTATCCGGAGAGGGTATCAAGGTTGATCCTCAGAAGATCGAGGTAGTTCAGAGTTGGCTGCGTCCTACTTCACCTACAGAGATCAGGAGCTTTTTGGGCCTAGCAGGCTATTATCACTGATTTGTGGAGGGTTTTCTTCGATTGCAGCTCCATTGACTAGATTGACTCAGAAGAATTCCCCATTCCGGTGGTCTGTGTGAGGCGAGCTTTCATAAGCTCAAGGCGGCATTGACTTCAGCACCAGTTCTGATATTGCCTTCCGGTTCTGGGATGTACACAGTTATATTGTGACACTTCACGCGTTGGCTTGGGGTGTGTGTTGATGCAGGGAGAGAGAGTTATTGGCCATGCTTCGCGCCAGTTGAAGGTTCATGAGAAGAATTATCCTGTGCACAATTTGGAGTTGGCGGTGATTGTCCATGCTCTTAAGATTTGGAGGCACTACTTGTATGGGGTGTCCTGTGAGGTTTATACAGACCACCGCATCTTACAACACTTGTTCAAACAGAGGGATCTTAATTTGAGGCAGTGCAGATGGCTTGAGTTGTTGAAGGATTATGATATCAACATTCTTTATCACCAGGGCAAGGCAAATGTGGTGGCAGATGCCTTGAGCAGGAAGGCAGAGAGTATGGGTAGCTTGGCTTATATTGCAGTAGAGGAGAGACCTCTAACCTTGGACATTCAGTCCTTGGCTAATCGCCTGGTGAGATTAGACCTTTCAGAGCCTCGTCGAGTTTTAGCACATGTGGTTGCTCAGTCTTCGTTATTGGGGGAGATTAAGGCCCGGCAGTTCGATGATCCGTGCTTAGCAGATCTTCGGGAGACAGTGTGTGACGATCCAAAAGGTCATCCTGTGTAAGTTTAGCTAAAACTGTGTTTTGAGGACCCAAAAGCCTCCGTTAATCACCTCGATATACGTGCGCAGCCCAGGCGCGTAGCCGGGAAGCCTTTATGTGGAAATGTGTTAAACATTTGAATTTCTGATAATTAATTTAATAAAATTGACTTTGGTCAACATTTCTGGTAAACAGACCCTGACCCGTGATTTGACGGTCTCGGAGGGTCTGTAGGAATATATGGGACTTGGGCGTATGCCCCGAATCGAATTTTGAGGTCCCAAATCCGTGAAATGATTTTTTAAAGAAAATTATTTTCTGAAAATAATAAAGACTTTTAATAATGAACTTTGATGTGAAACCCGTGTTACCGGTCCCGTATAATGGTTCCGGAGCCCGAAACAGGTTCAATATATATTATATGAGTTATCTGTAAAATTTGGTAAGAAATGGACTTGGTTTGACGTGTTTCGGATCAAAATTGGAAAATTTAGAAGTTTATGAAGTTTGAGAAAATTCTATAGATTTTGGAGTTTAATTCATGGTGTTTGATGTTATTTTGGTGGTTTTATTACTTGAATAAGCCCGTAGGATGATTTTGAAGTCGTGTGTATATTTGGTTTTGAGCCCCGAGGGCTCGGGTGAGTTTTAGGTTGGTGTCGGGGTGCTAAACTTACAAAATTTCTGGTTTTGATGTTGTATCTGGTGTCCAGACTTTTCCTATCTGCGATCACGGTGTAAAGCACGCGATCGCCATTTTCACTTTGGGAAGGGGGTCAATTTGCTTTCCGCGATCACAAAGATCTGGGTGCGAACGCGGAGCCTTATGGTTTTAGCTCTACGTGAACGCACCCCTATGTCCGCGAACGCGTAGGTCTTCTGTGGGACTGGGGTCTGGGTAGCGGGTGTTCTGTGCGAATGCGTTCTTTCGTTCGCGATCGCGTTGGTCCACGTCTGGACTCTCTGCGATCGCACTCTTCACTTCGCGATCGTGTAAGTCTGAAGTCCAGTACTCTCCACGATCGCATAACCTTCTCCGCGATCGCGCTGGGTATTTTCGCCCAGTTATTTAAAATACCCCAAAACATAAAGTAATACGGGATTTCACATTTTTGTACTACCTTCTTCTTCTCCACACCTCCTTTGGCCTTTTTTGAAGAGCTTCATCACCATAACTCCATAGGTAAGCAATTCTAACTTCATTTTCCTCCATTCCCCTCAACCTTTGTTAGATTCTAGGCCCAAAAACATAGGATTTAAGGGTACAAATTGGGGGTTTTGGGTAGAGTTAGGGCTTTTCCAATTTTTGGGAATTTGACCTCATTTTGGAGTTGGATTTCAATACAAATTGTATATTCGGGCTCGTGGGGGAATGGGTGATCGGATTTTGGTCCGAACCTCGTGTTAGGATCAGGCGGGCCCGGGGTCGAATTTTGGTATTCTTGGAAGAATGATGGGAAATGTATAATTAGGCTTTGGGATTGAATTATTGAGTCATTATTAATATTATTGAGTCGATTATGCTTAGATACTATCGTTTCGAAGTTGGATTCGAGAGGGAAAGTAGTGCTAGAGGCTTGATTTGCATTTTTGCAGCCGAGGTAAGTGTTTGGCCTAACTTTAGTGAGGGAATAGGTGTTGAGTCATATATGATACTTGTATTATCATGTTCAATGTATATGTGAGGTGACGAGTACCTATGCATTGTTTGTCAAGCATGCCTGTGAGTCTAATTGGTGAATTACCTGTTATTATTCCGATATTTATTGTGCTTCGAAGTGGTTTCCTTTATAAAGTTGTTGAATTGCTGAGAATATATGTTTAAGTACTTGTGATATGATACTTCAATCGAGAACTCAATTCATTACGTTATGTACTTGTAAGAGTTTGGTTATAGTTAAGTCCTTGTCGGGCATTGTTATTATTTTGGTTGATGTCTTCCCCTTGCTGGGTGGTTTTTGAATTGAATTTCATATTGTTGAATTCCCTGCCAAGTTGTTATTTGTTTGCTGATTTGGGTGAGGAAGACTGTAAAGAACGAAGGGTGATGCCATGTATTCATCTCATTCATTTCATACATTGCATAATGAGGAAGAGAGTAAAAGCACGAAGGGTGATGCCGTGCCATTAGTTATATTGCTTTCATATATACATCGCATAGTGAGGACGAGAGTAAAAGCACGAAGGGTGATGCCGTGCCATGATTTACATTGATTTTATCTACACATTGCATTGTGAGGAAGAGAGTAAAATCACGAAGGGTGATGCCGTGCCATTAGTTATATTGCTTTCATATATACATCGCATAGTGAGGAAGAGAGTAAAAGCACGAAGGGTGATGTCGTGTCATGATTTGCATTGCTTTCATTTATACCTTGCATTGTGAGGACGAGAATAAAAGCACGAAGGGTGATGCCGTTCCATTATTTATATTGCTTTCATTTACGCATTGCATTATGAGGATGAGAGTAAAAGCACGAAGGGTGATGTCGTGTACATTTTGTTTGAGTTATTATTTCCTGTTGTCTTGGTTCGTTTGCATTATCATTTGTTCAGTTATTCGTATTTTCTTCTCACTTGTTGCCCCATTACTTGCCCCCGTATTACCGTGTTTAATGTCTTATTACTTGCTACCTTCTTTGGTATATATTATAGAACTGTACAGGTATATTGTTGTTGTCGTGTCTAGCCTCGTCACTACTTCGCCGAGGTTAGGCTCGGCACTTACTCAGTACATGGGGTCGGTTGTACTGATGCTACACCTGGACTTCTTTATGTTGTGTAAATTACACAGTCGGACCCGGTGGACATCGTTAGAGGGAGTATCCTTCAGTCCAATTTAGATGACACCGAGGTAGTTCCGCAGGCGTTCGTGGATCTCGGCGTCATTGTCTATCTTTCATTCTGTCATCTATGTGTTTCCAGACAGATATATCATTTTATTTCAAGATGTTGTCTTTAGCTAAATCTTAGACTAGTTCGTGAGGTTGTGACTCCATTTCTGGGTTTGTACTTAAAGGGATTTCGTCGTTATTGGCTATTGTTATTTCGATATTTTAATCTTCCGCATTTTATCTCAATTATCTAATTAGTGTTTATTACTTTCACTTGTTAATAAATCAATTCAGTTAACACGTTGGCTTGTCTAGTGGGTGCAACGTTAGGCGCTATCATGGTCTGAAGGTGGGATTTCGGGTCGTGACAAGTTGGTATCAGAGCACTAGGTTGCTTAGGTCTCACAACTCACGGACAAACTTGGTAGAGTCTGAGGGATCGGTACGGAGACGTCTGTACTTATTCCTAAGAGGCAGCAAAGTTAGGAATAACTTCACTTTTCTTCTTTTCTGTCATGCGATTTGAATTCTAAATGCTAATTGAGTTTCGATTCTATTCTCTCGCAGATGGGGAGAACGTGTGCTTCCTCATCTACCGATCAGTAGCCCGATTCTCCTATTGCAGCTCCTACGATGGGCCGAGGCCGTACTAGAGGTCGGGCACGGGCAGGGCTCAGCCCAGAGCAGCAGCCCCAGTGGAGGACCCACAAGTAGACTTTGCTGGTGAGGTTCCTACTCAGACAGTCCCAGTTGGACCAGCTCGGGTCCCGGAGGGGTTCATTGCCACCCCGGTGCTTCAGTACGCTCTAGTCCGCTTAGTGGGACTCATGGAGTGTGTGGCTCAGGCCGGTCTTCTTCTTACTGCACTAGCCGCTTCTCAGGCTTGGGGAGGGACCCAGACTCCTTCTACTCGCACACCAGAGCAGCTAGATCCTAAGTTTCAGACTCCGGCACTTCTGACGACCTGACTAGCTCAGTCGGGCATTGTGGCACCGGCAGTTGAGAGAGCAGCTATGTCAGCAGATGCTTTATAGAGATTGGATAGATTCACCAAGTTATTCACTACTACATTTACTGGTGCACCATCAGAGGATCCCCAGGATTATTTGGACAGCTGTCATGAGGTTCTTCGGAACATAGGCATAGTACATTCCAATGGAGTTGATTTTGCTACTTTTCATCTTTCGGGTTCTGCCAAGACTTAGTGGAGAGACTATTGCTTGACCAGGCCAGCTAGGTCTGCACCATTGACTTGGGCTCAATTCGCCGAGTTATTCTTGGGGAAGTTCCTTCCAGTTACTCAGAGGGAGGATCTTCAGAGGCAGTTTGAGCGCCTCCAGCAAGGATCTATGTCTGTCACTCAGTACGAGACCAGGTTCATCACTCTAGCTCGGCATGCTATTATGATATTACCCACCGATCGTGAGAGAGTGAGGAGGTTTATTGAGGGTTTAGCTCAGCCCATCAGACTTCAGATGGCCAGGGAGTCAGGTACTGATATTTCATTCTAGGATGCGGCCAATGTGGCTAGGAGGATTGAGATGATTTTATCATAGGGTGGTGGTCATGGGGCTGACAAGAGGCCCCGTCACTTTGGTCGATTCAGTGGAGCCCCAATGGGGGCAGGGATTCTCTCGGCAGAGGTCATCCTCCCAGACCCTATAAGTTGGCACTTCAGGTATCTCATAGTGCACCGCCAGCTCTTATTAGTGCACCACCAGCGCCTATCAGTGCACCGCCACTTCAGAGCTTCCAGGGTGGTTATCAGGGTCGACAGGGCTAGTTCTAGAGTCAGCAGCCACAGCAGCAGAGGCCTTGTTATTCTTGTGGTGTTTCGGGGAATATTGCCAGGTATTGCCCCCGAGCTTTTGGTAGTTCTCAGTATCAGAGTTCTCGTGCCATGGTCCCAACATCATGTGCACCCCCACCCCTTCAGCCAGCTAGGGGTGGAGGTCGTGGTTCAAGAGGTGGAGGTCAGACTCATAGAGGTGGAGGGCATGCCGTGAGAGGTAGAGGTCAACCCGTAGCGGGTAGACCCAGAGATATGCAGGTTGGAGGGGCTCAACCCCGGTGCTATGCTTTTCCTGCCAGGCCTGATGCTGAGGCTTCTGATGCAGTTATTACAGGAACGGTTTCAGTTTGCAGCCGAGAAGCTTCGATGTTATTTGATCCGGGTTCTACATTCTCCTATGTGTCTTCATATTTTCCCCTTATTTGAGTATGACCCGTGATTCCTTGAGTACTGTTGTGCATGTGTCTACACCGGTGGGTGATTCTATAGTGGTATATCGAGTCTACCATTCTTTCTTAGTAGTTATTGGTGGTCTGGAGACTCAGGTTGATCTTTTTCTTCTTGATATGGTTGACTTTGATGTAATATTGGGGATGGATTGGTTATCCCCCTATTATGCTATTTTGGACTGTCATGCCAAGACAGTGACCTTGGCCTTGCTAGGGGTACCTCATTTGGAGTGGAGAGGGACTCCTAGTCATTCTTCTGGTAGAGTTGTTTCTTATATGAAGGCTCGGCGCATGGTCGAGAAGTGTTGTTTGACCTATCTGGCCTATGTTCGTGATTCTATCACCGAGGTTCCTTCCCTGGAGTTTGTGCCCGTGGTTCGTGAGTTTCCAGAGGCATTCCCTGCTGACCTGCCGGGTATGTCACCCGACAGGGATATTGATTTTTGTATTGAGGTAGCTCAGGGCACTCAGCCTACTTCTACTCCGCCGTATCGTATGGCCACGCCAGAGTTGAAGGAATTGAAGGAGCAGTTGCAGGATTTGTTGGATAAAGGCTTCATTAGGCCTAGTGTTTCTCCTTAGGGTGCTCCAGTGTTGTTTGTCAAGAATAAAGATGGATCGATGAGGATGTGTATTGACTACTGGCAATTGAATAAGGTTACTATTAGGAACAAGTATCCTTTGCCGAGGATTGATGATCTATTTGACCAGCTTCAGGGTGCTACAGTGTTCTCCAAGATAGACTTGAGATCTGGTTACCATCAACTGAGGATTAGGGCTTCTGATGTCCCTAAGACAGTCTTTCGCACTCGTTATGGGAACTATGAGTTTTTGGTGATGTCTTTTGGGCTTACTAATGCCCCCGCTGCATTCATGGAGTTGATGAACCGAGTGTTCATGCCTTATTTGGAATCGTTCGTTATTATTTTTATTGATGATATATTGATATACTCTCGCAGCCGAGAGGAGCATGAGCAGCACCATAGAGTCGTCCTCCAGACTATGAGGGATAGTCAGTTGTATGCCAAATTCTCCAAGTGTGAGTTTTGGTTGAGTTCAGTTGCATTTCTAGGCCATGTGGTTTCATCAGATGGTATTCAAGTGGATCTCAAGAAGATTTCAGCAGTCAGAGATTGTCCTAGGACCACTTCAGCTACAGAGATTCGGAGCTTCTTGGGCTTAGCAGGGTATTATCGTCGATTTGTGGAGGGATTTTCATCTATCGCAGCCCCGATGACCAGGTTGACTCAGAAGAGTGCTCAGTTCAGGTGCTCTGATGAGTGTGAGGCGAGCTTTCAGAAGCTCAAGACAGCCTTGACCACGGCACCAGTGTTAGTTTTGCCCATAGGTTCAGGATCGTATACCGTGTATTGTGATGCTTCACGGGTTGGGCTTGGTGCAGTGTTGATGTAGGATGGCAAGGTTATAGCCTATGCTTCTCGTCAGTTGAAGATTCACAAGAAGAACTATCAAGTTCATGATTTGGAGCTTGCAGCTATTGTTCATGCATTGAAGATTTGGACGCACTATCTGTATGGGGTGTCATGTGAGGTGTTCACGGACCATAAGAGCTTGCAGTATCTGTTTAGATGGAAGGAGTTGAACATGAGGCAGATGAGATGGTTAGAGTTGCTGAAGGATTATGATATTACCATTCTTTATCATCCGGGGAAAGCCAATGTGGTGGCCGATGCTTTTAGCCGGAAGTCAGTTAGTATGGGCAGTCTAGCTTATTTATCAGTCGGGGAGCGAGCTCTTGCGTTGGATGTTCAGGCTTTAGCTAACCGATTTTGTGAGGTTGGAGGTTTCTGAGACTGGCAGTGTGTTGGCCCATACCGTGGTTGTATGATCATATTCGGGCCAGGCAGTATGATGATTATCTATGTACTCTTAGAGATACGGTTCGGCACGGAGGTGCCAAGCAGGTCACAGTGGATGATGAGGGAGTTTTGAGGATGCAGGGCCTTATTTGTGTGCCTGGTATTGATGGCATTCGTGAGTTGATTCTTCAGGAGGCCCATAGTTCTCGGTATTCCATCCATCCGGGCGCCGTAAAGATGCACTTGGACTTGCGGCAGCACTATGGGTGGCGGAGGATGAAGAAGGATATTGTAGCTTATGTAGCTCGGTGCTTGAACTGTAAGCAGGTTAAGTACGAGCACTAGAGACTCGGTTGTTTGATGCAGCAGATTCAGCTTCCCGAGTGGAAGTGGGAGCGTATCACCATGGACTTTGTAGTTAGACTCCCACAGACTCAGAGGATGTTTGATGCAGTATGGGTCGTCGTGGATAAGGTGACCAAGTCAGCACACTTCATCCCAGTATCAGTTTTGTATTCAGCAGAGAAGTTGGCAAAGATCTATGTGAGAGAGATTGTTAGACTGCATAGTGTGCCCATATCCATTATATCAGACCGAGGTACTCAGTTTACCTCCCATTTCTGGAGAGTATTTCAGAGAGAGTTGGGCACACAGATTGATTTGAGCACAACATTTCATCCTCAGACGAACGGACAGTCCGGGCGTACTATTCAGATTTTGGAGGATATGTTGCGAGCTTATGTGAGTGCCTTTGGTGTTTCATGGGACCAGTTCTTGCCTTTAACTGAGTTTGCCTACAACAACAACTATCAGTCGAGCATTCAGATGGCTCTATATGAGGCGTTGTATGGTAGGCGGTGTCGGTCTCCAGTCGGATAGTTTGAGCCGGGAGAGGCTAGATTGTTGGGTTCTGAGTTAGTCCAGGATGCCTTGGACAAGGTGAAGATCATTCAGGATAGACTTCGTACAGCTCAGTCTAGGAAGAAGAGTTATGCGGATCGCAGAGTTCAAGATTTGGCATTTATGATAGGAGACAGGGTATTTCTTCGGGTGTCACCCATGAAGGGCGTGATGAGATTCAGAAAGAAGGGCAAGTTGAGCCCTAGGTACATTGGTCCATTTGAGATTATGGATAAGGTAGGAGAGGTGGCCTACAGACTTGCCTTGCCACCTAGTTTATCAGTCGTGCATCCGGTATTTCACGTATCTATGCTCCGGAGGTATATTGCAGATCCATCTCATGTACTTGACTTCAGTGGTGTCCAGTTGGAAAAAGATTTGTCTTATGAGGAGGAGCCGGTAGCCATTTTATATCGGCAGGTGCAACGGTTGAGATCCAAGAGTTAACCTTTGGTTCGTGTTCAGTGGAGAGGTCAGCCTGTTGAGGCAGCTACCTGGGAGTCCGTGTCCGATATGCGGAGCTTATATCCCCACCTTTTCCCCGATTCAGGTACATTTCTATGTCCGCTCGAGGACGAACAGTTGTTTTAGAGCTGGAGATTGTGATGACCCAAAAGGTCATCCTGTGTAAGTTTAGCTAAAAATGTGTTATGAGGCCCAGAAAGCCTCCGTTAATCACCTCGATGTGCATGCGCAGCCCGGGCGTGTAGCCGGGAAGCCTTTATGTGGAAATGTGTTAAACTGTTGAATTTATGATAATTAATTGAATAAAGTTGACTTTGGTTAATGTTTCTGGTAAACAGACCCGGACAATGTATGCCCGGAATCAAATTCCGAGGTCCCAATTCCGAGAAATGATTTTTTAAAGAAAATTATTTTCTGAAAATAATAAAGACTTTTGATAATGAACTTTTATGTGAAACCCGTGTCACCGGGCCCGTATTATGTTTCCGGAGCCCGGAACATGTTCAATATATATTATATGAGTTATCTGTAAGGTTTGACGTGTTTCGGATCAAAATTGGAAAATTTAGAAGTTTGAGAAAATTCTATAGATTTTGGAGTTTAATTCATGATGTTTGATGTTATTTTGGTGGTTTTATTACTTGAATAAGTTCGTAGGATGATTTTGAATTCGTGTGTATATTTGTTTTTGAGCCCCGAGAGCTCGGGTGAGTTTTAGGTTGGTGTCGGGGTGCTAAACTTACAAAATTTCTGGTTTTGCTGTTGTACTTGGTGTCCAGCCTTTTCCTCTCTACGATCGCGGTGTAAAGCACGCGATCGCAATGTTCAATTTGGGAAGGGGGTCAATTTGCTCTGCGCAATCGCAAAGAGCTGGGTGCGAACGCGGAGCCTTAGGGGTTTAGCTATACGCGAAGGCACCCCTATGTCCGCGAACGCGTAGGTCTTCTGTGGGGTTGGGGTCTGGGTAGTGGGTGTTCTGTGCGAATGCATTCTTTCGTTCGCGATCGCGTTGGTCCACGTCCGGACTCTCTGCGATCACACTCTTCACTTCGCGATCGCGTAAGTCTGAAGTCCAGTACTCTCCACGATCGCATAACCTTCTTCGCGACCGTGCTAGGTATTTTTGCCCAGTTATTTAAAATACCCCAAAACAGAATGTAATACGGGATTTCACATTTTTCTACTACCTTCTTCTTCTCCACACCTCATTTGGCCATTTTTGAAGAGCTTCATCACCATAACTCCATAAGTAAGTAATTCTAACTTCATTTTCCTCCATTTCCCTCAACCTTTGTTAGATACTAGGCTCAAAAACATGGGATTTAAGGGTACAAATTGGGGGTTTTGGGTAGAGTTAGGGCTTTTCCAATTTTTGGGAATTCGACCTCATTTTGGGGTTGGACTTCAAAACAAATTGTATATTCGGGCTCGTGAGGAAATGGGTGATCGGATTTTGGTCCGAACCTCGTGTTTGGATCAGGCGGGCCCGGGGTCGAATTTTGGTATTTTTGGAAGAATGATGGGAAATGTATAATTAGACTTTGGGATTGAATTATTGAGTCATTATAAATATAATTGAGTCGATTATGCTTAGATACTATCGTTTCGGAGTTGGATTCAAGAGGGAAAGCAGTGCTAGAGGCTTGATTTGCATTTTTGTAGCTGAGGTAAGTGTTTGGCCTAACTTTAGTGAGGAAATAGGTGTTGAGTCGTATTTTCTACTTGTATTATCATGTTCAATGTATATGTGAGGTGACGAGTACCTATGCATTGTTTGTCAAGCATGCCCGTGAGTCTAATTGGTGAATTACCTGTTATTATTCCGATATTTATTGTGCTTCGAAGTGGTTTCCTTTATAAAGTTGTTGAATTGCTGAGAATATCTATTTAAGTACTTGTGATATGTACTTCAGTCAATAACTCAATTCATTCATTTCATACATTTCATAGTGAGGAAGAGAGTAAAAGCACGAAGGATGATGTCGTGCCATGATTTACATTACTTTTATCGACACATTGCATTGTGAGGAAGAGTGTAAAAGCACGAAGGGTGATGACGTGCCATTATTTATATTGCTTTTATTTATACATTGCATAGTGAGGAAGAGAGTAAAAGAACGAAGGGTGATGTCGTGCTATTATTTATATTGCTTTTATTTATACATTGCATAGTGAGGAAGAGAGTAAAAGAACGAAGGGTGATGTCGTGCCATGATTTACATTGCTTTCATTTATACCTTGCATTGTGAGGACGAGAGTAAAAGCATGAAGGGTGATGTCGTGCTATTATTTATATTGCTTTCATTCACGCATTGCATTGTGAGGATGAGAGTAAAAGCACGAAGGGTGATGTCGTGTACATTTTGTTAAGTTATTATTTCCTGTTGTCTTGGTTCGTTTGCATTAACGTTTGTTCAGTTATTCGTATTTTCTTCTCACTTGTTTCCCCATTACTTGCCCCCGTATTACCATGCTTAATGTCTTATTGCTTGCTACCTTCTTTGGTATATATTATAGAACTGTACATGTATATTGTTGTTGTCGTGTCTAGTCTCGTCACTACTTCGCCGAGGTTAGGCTCGGAACTTACTCAGTACATGGGGTCGGTTGTACTGATGCTACACCTGGACTTCTTTATGTTGTGTAGATTACACAGTCGGACCCGGTGGACATCGTTAGAGGGAGTATCCTTCAGTCCAATTCAGACGACACCGAGGTAGTTCCGCAGGCGTTCGTAGATCTCGGCGTCATTGTCTATATTTCATTCTGTCATCTATGTGTTTCCAGACAGATATATCATTTTATTTCAAAATGTTGTCTTTAGCTAAATCTTAGACTGGTTCGTGAGGTTGTGAATCCATTTCTGGGTTTGTACTTAAAGGGATTTATTTGTTATTGGCTATTGTTATTTCGATTTGTTAAGCTTCCGCATTTTATCTCAATTGTCTAGTTAGTGTTTATTACTTTCACTTGTTAATAAATCAATTCAGTTAACACGTTATCTTGTCTAGCAAGTGCAACGTTGGGCGCCATCACGACCTGAAGGTGGGATTTCGGGTCGTGACACAGTGGTATAGGGTGGTTCCAAGGAGGTTACTGTTGGCGAGGATGGTGTTCTGAGACTTCAGGGCCGTTTGTGTGTTCCTAATGTGGATGGACTGAGGGAGAGGATTCTAGAGGAGGCACACAGTTCTCGGTAATCTGTTCACCCTGGTGCTACGAAAATGTATCGTGATTTGAAGCAGTATTACTGGTGGAGGCGTATGAAGAGGGACATTGTGGAGTATGTGACTAGGTATCTTAATTGCCAGCAGGTGAAGTATTAGCACCAGAGGCTAGGAGGCCTACTTCAACAGATGCCCATTCCTGAGGTGAAGTGGGAGCGCATCACTATAGACTTCGTGGTTGGGTTGCCTCGGACTTTGCGGAAGGTTGACGCGGTTTGGGTCATAGTGGATAGATTGACCAAATAGGTGCATTTCATTCCAGTGGCTACTACTTATATTTCTGAGAGGCTAGCCCAGATCTACATTCGAGAGATAGTCCAGTTGCACAGCGTGCCGGTGTCCATTATATCAGATCGAGGTCTTAAGTTCACCTCACATTTTTGGAGAGCATTGTATAGTGAGATGGGTACCCAAATAGATCTCAGCATAGCATTTCACCCTCAGACTGATGGTCAGTCAGAGCGTACAGTTCAGATATTGGAGGACATGCTCAGGGCATGCGTGATTGACTTCAGAGGTCAATGGGACCAGTTCTTGCCTTTGGCTGAGTTTGCTTACAATAATAGTTATCAGTGTAGTATCGAGATGGACCCATTTGAGGCTTTGTATGGTCGACGATGTTGTTCTCCTATATGGTGGTTTGATCCTGGCGAGGCTAAGTTATATGGCACCGACCTGGTGAGAGATCCTTTAGAAAAAGTAAAGTTGATTCAGGAGAGGCTCCTCACAGCACAGTCCAGACAGAAGAGTTACACGGATCAGAAAGCGCGTGATGTATCATTTTTGGAGGGAGATAAGGTCCTGTTGAAAGTCTCGCCAATGAAGGGTATTATGAGGTTCGGGAAGAAGGGCAAGATGAGCCCAAGGTTTATAGGTCCCTTCGAGGTGTTGAGGAGAGTTGGGGAGGTTGCTTATGAGCTAGCTTTACCTCCCAGTTTGTCAGGAGTTCATCCGGTCTTTCATGTATCCATGCTCCGGAGGTACCACGCCGACTTCTCTCACGTGGTTGATTTCAGCACTATTCAGTTGGATGAGAGGTTGAGCTACGAGGAGGAGCCAATTGCTATTATTGATAGACAGGATCTCCAGTTGAGGTCCAAGAAAGATTCTTCGGTGAAGGTCCAGTGGAGGGGCCAACCAGTCGAGGAAGCGACCTGGGAGTCCGAGGAGGACATGCGGAGCAGATATCCGCACTTATTCAGCACTTCATGTATGATTCTAGACCCGTTCGAGGATGACCGTTTGTTTAAGAGGTGGAGAATGTAACGACCCGACCAACCATTTTGATTTATCGAACCCCTTTCCCCTAAATGAAACTTCCCATAGCGGCTTATTGTGATTTATGACTTGCGGGGGCGGGTGGTCCGGGATTCGGAAGTGTTTAGAGCAGTAAAGGAACACTTAATTCCTTAAGGTTGGCCTTTCTGCCAAGTTTGACTTCGGTCAACATTTTTAGTAAACGAGCTCGGAATCAAGTTTTGACGGTTCCGGTAGCTTTGTATGATGATTTCGGACTCGGGAGTATGTTCGAAATGGGTTTTGGATGACCCAGGAGCGTTTCGGCGCCCAATATCGGAATAAGAGTTTTCTTAAGTTCATATGGTGGTTTGGGACGTTTTTTTGAGTTATCGAGGTCCGAACGGAATTTCGAGACAGGGAATAGTTTGTTATGTCATTTATGACTTGCCTACAAAATTTAGGGTCATTCCGAGTAGCATAGGTTGGTCGGCGCATTGTTAACGAATTCAAGAAACTTAAAGTTCCTAAGTTTTATTCTAGGGGTTTTGAGGTGTGATTTTGAGTTTTAGCGTTGTTTTGGGTGTTCTGAAGGCTCGAGCGAGTCTGTATTATGATTTGGGACTTGTTGGTATATTTGGACGGGGGCTCGGGTGGGTCCAGGTGCCTCTTGGGCACCAAACAAGGCCAAAAACCAGCTGAAGCAACTGCTGATGCACCTGTTCTGGTGTGACCGCAGGTGCGGTTTCCCAGTCACAGGTGCGGGACCGCTCCTGCGGTCCCAGCCTCGCAGGTGCGACCCCCAGGTGGGCTGTGCAGGTGCGGGCCCCTTCCCGCAAGTGTGGACTCCTGCCCCCAGGTGCGAGCCCAGGCCCTTGTCCCATTTTCCACAGGTGCGAGGCGAGACCGCACGTGCGGTCCTTGAGCCGCAGGTGCGAAACCACGGCTGGGCAGTGTGTTTAAAACGGGACTTAAGCCATTTTTTGCGCATTCTTCTTCTTCCTTGGGGTGATTTTTGAGCATGCAAGAGAGACAGACGACCCAGCCATTTTGAGGTGAGTAATTCGTACCATAAACTTAGTCTAATACTAGGATTCTTAGGTAGATGAACTCACTAATTAGTGAAAATTCAAGGGTTAGGGTAAAAATCTACGTTTTATAAAAATTTAGATAATTACCCGTGAGTTGGCTATGAAATCATACAAAAATCATATATTAACGATCCTTAGGTTATGGGTGAGTGTTTCCTTCGAGAATTTTCGGAATCCGAGCATGTGGGCCCGGGGTGGATTTTGGGATTTCTTCAAGAATGATGAATTGACTAAATAAGTAGGAGAATTCCATGCTTTGAGTATAATTTGATATATTTACGTGACGTTTGATTAGTTTCGAGTCCTTGGGAGACGAGTTTGGAGTTTCGGGCGCGTTCTTGATTCGGAAAGTAGATTCGACACGAGGTGAGTCTCCTTTCTAACCTCGTAAGAGGCAATTGTCCCCGTAGGTGATTTAAATGCTATGTGTGATGTTTGTGGGGGATACGTACGTACAAAGTGATGAGACTCTGTACGTAGCGGCTATTATTATAATGTCTGGGTAATTAGGCCCACATCATGTCTTGTATTCTTCCTCGTAATGAATTTTATGTTATGAATGCATGTGATATCTAGCATTGGTTTCCGGAGATTTATGGACTTTGATAATTTGAAGGAGTTGATTATGGAAAGTAATTTTAAAAAGAATATTGTGTGTGCATGTGACCGCTTCGCAATTTACATTCCGCGAGCGGAGTGTGATTTCCCCCACTCTCATGGGAGCGGGCCGTACACCACGGCGGATTGAAAGATGCACTTATGGTTTGGGCCGTTGGAACCTCGGCAGTGCATAGATATGATTATTTTATGTTAAAGACACACTTATGGTTCGGGCCGTTCGACACTCGGTAGTGCATAGATATGACTATTTTATGGCAAAGATGCACTTATGGTTCGGGCCGTTCGACCCTCGGCAGTGCACAAACATGATTATTTTTATGGCTCAGGCCAGTTGTCCTTATCCCGTATGCGCATGATAGATTGTTACTGAATTCATGGGTATTGATTTGACTGATATTTCGGGGGAAGATGAAGTAGTAATTGTTTATTTACTTCCAGTATTTACTTGGATTTCAGTGCCTTATATATTTGTTGCTTTACTACCTTTACATGCCTACCGTTTCCATCATATTCTGTTAAATTATACTCTTGGACCTTAGTGAGTGTCAAGTCGACCTCTCGTCACTACTTCTTCGATATTAGACGGGATACTCACTGGGTACATATTTATTTATGTGCTCATGCTACGCTTCTGTACTTAATTGTACAGGTTCTGAGGTTGGTGCATCTGGTTATCAGACGGAGCTCGATTCTGATTATAGTTGGACCTGACTTCACGGTGAGCTGCTTCTCCTGACGATCCTCGGCAGCACCATGGAGTTTCTTTTGCTTATTTCTCGTCTATTTCTTTCAGACAGTGGGACTGTATATTATGTCGTTTGTATATTCTGTTAGTATGCTCGTAGGACTTATGACACTAGTTCCTGGCATACACGTGGTAGTTATTATGGATTACGGGTCTGTATATATGTTGGCTCACGTCTACTTATGACCGCTTTTGATTTAACTGGCTAATTATCTTTTTTTTCGATTTATGTGTTAAGCTTTAAAACTTGGTATATGTTGAAATGTTTAATCAAATAAGAAAGAACCCTTAGTAAATTGAGTGTTGGCTTGCCCGACCCCGCTGTTGGGCGCTATCACGACCTGAGTTAGGATTTTGGGTCGTGACAAAACGTTTACAAAGAGATGAGAAAATGCAAAGGGGTTTACAACTAATTATATATTATACAACTTATCTACAATTTTCACATATTATTTCTACCCAATTAAATACAACTATAATAACATACAACTTAAATACAAATTTTATACAAAATTTATACAATATATCTTTTGTATATTTTGTATCTTATTTATAAATAGTAAAAAAAAAAATTCATACAACTAATTATATATTATACAACTTATCTACAACTTTCACACATTATTTCTACCAGTTAACTACAACTACAATAACATACAACTTAAATACAAATTTTATACAATATGTCTTTTGTATATTTTGTATTTGATTTATACACAGTAAAAATAAATTTCATACAACTAATTATATATTATACAACTTATCTACAATTTTCATACATTATTTCTATCAAGTTAAATATAACTATAATAACATATAACTTAAATACAAATTTTATATAAAATTTATACAATATGTCTTTTGTATATTTTGTATCTGATTTATACAAAGTAAAAACAAATTTCATACAGCTAATTATATATTACACAATGTATCTACAACTTATCTATAATTTTCTTACATTATTTCTATAGTTTTTGTACAATTTTTCTACATTTTTTCTACAATTTCGTAAATATAGTGAATATCACGTCTTCTTCTTCTTCTTCTTCTTCTTCTTCTTCTTCTTCTTCTTCTTCTTCTTCTTCTTCTTCTTCTTCTTCTTCTTCTTTGACGACTTTCAATCTGAAATTCAGCCAAAATTAAGTCTAATCTTCACCAAAACACCCTCAAAATTGAAATATAAACTCCAAACCATATTCCCAATTGTTTGCAACAACATCCAATCCAAACAAATAATGATTTTTGAAAACCCAAATTCGAATTCAAAGCTTCAAAGCTTTTTAATGGCTGTCAATGGTAGAATTGCTGCTCTCTTTTCCTTTGCTTTACATTACTGGAATTAGGGATTGATAGATAGAGAAAGACATAGAGAGAATTCACAATTGTTTGCAACAACACCCAATTCTTCTTTAACTTTTTTAGGGCTTTTCTTTGAAGCTCTGTTCTTCTTCATTGAAAATCTTTGAAGCTGGTCGTTAATGGGTGTATGAACTTTGAAGAATAGTACAAATTTTGACTGATTTTAGAATAAAGAACTTGCAAATAGGCGTTAATGGAGAGGTTATAGATTTTTGCTGGTTTTAGAAGAGGAAATAGTGGGTGATTGAAGAGGAAATCGTGGGGTGTGGTTTGATACATGGGTGAGGGGGTGGGATTTGGAGAGAGAAACGTGGGGGAGTGGGAATATATGGTAGATTTAAATTAGGAGACTAATTAATACCATTAAATCTCCTAAACTGTATATAAATAGTAATTATATATATAAATTAAGCGTGAAGGCTAATATAGTTTACTATATGGTATAGGAATGTAAAATTTTCAATTTTTTTCACTCCACTGAACCTTTTTTAAACTTATACATAACCTATTAGGTGTAACAAAAATGGACCCTCCCCACAAATGTGGGCCTAAAGCAGTTGATTTACTTGCTTTGCAGATTGGCCGCCCCTGATTACAATTCGCCAAATCCAACAAGGCTGTAAGTATTTGAAATCAGCTTAATATTGTTCAATTACACCTTAAATGATTATATTTTGTCACTGATAAATAATATACTGCTCAAAAAGCGACAACAAAAATGTAAATAAAAGACAAATATTACCAAAGTGGAGGAAACTTAAGCAAATGAAACAAAATGTGATGACCCAGATTTGCCTGCTCAGTCCAGGCATGAAATCGGAAAGCTTTTATGTAAAGATATGAGAAATAGTAATTTCTAAAGTTAAAATTTGATAAAAGTCGACTCTGGTCAACATTTTTACGGACCCGGATCCGTATTTCAACAATTCCGGGAGGTCTGCAGTGAAATATGGGACTTGGGCGTATGCCCAGAATTGAATTCCGAGGTCCCAAGCCTTAGAAATCAATTTTTGAAAGAAATTATTTTGCTGAATTATTAATGAAATAAAGAAATGAACATTTGAAACCGTTGGTATCGGGCCCGTATTTTGGTTCCGGAGCTCGATACAGGTTTGTTACGATATTTAAGCCTTGTCTGCGAAATTATGTGCGAATCGGAATTTATTTGACCTGATTCGGACGTCCGGTTGATAAATAGTGAACTTTAAGTGTTCTTGAGAAAAATAATGAGTTTTGAGGTTTAATTCATAGTTTTACATGCTATTTTCATGATTTGATTGCACGATCAAGTCCGTATGACGCTTTTAGACTTGTGTTCATGTTTGGTTTAGATCCCCGAGGGCTCGAGTGAGTTTCAAATAGGTTTGGGTTGTGTTGCGCTCGTTCTATCTTATGCTTCGACGTCGTTTCTTCAAGCATAAATAATATCATATTGAACAAATGAGCTTCGATTTCTGTTTTGAATGAAGTATTAGATCAGTATCGTAATTACGGACTCGTAGCAAAAAACATCATCGAATTTGGACATCGTATGAGGATTTTATTGTCATTTTACTAAGGTTGCCAGATTTTTCAGGTTAATTACGAAATTGTCAATGACGGCGTATTAAAAATCTGCACTATTTGTAAATGTTAAAACCTACATATCTCTTTCATTATAAGGTTAAATTTAGTGATTCAAAAGTCTAACTTGACTATAAATTCACAAGGAACCCATTGGAGGCATAAAAATCGAGTTTCGGGATCGTTTGGCATGATAAACGAGGCAAAATAGCTGACAGAAAAATATATATAAAACGGGCAGACTTCTTCTTCATCAAATTTTTGAACCCCACAGCCCTAGGAACGAATTTCTTAACCAAATATCATCCCCAAGTCATAGGTAATCAATTCTAAACTTTATTCTTTCAATTACTCATTGTTTTTCATCACTTTTAAATCAAAAACTAAGAATTTTCATGGTAAAAATTTAGGGTTTGGGTAGAATTAGGGAATTTTGTAAAAATCGAATCTTTACCTCGAATTGAGGTCGGATTTCGAAACTAATTTTATATTTGGATTCGCGGGTGAATTGGTAAACGTAATTTGGTCCGAACCCCGAGTTTAGACCAAGCAGGCCCGGAGTCGGGTTTTCACTTTTTTTTTAGAAAACTTAGGAAAATTATAATTTTCAATAAAGTTAGTTCCTTTAGCATTAATTAATGATATTGAGTTAATTATGATTAGATTCGAGCAAGTTAAAGCAAGATTCTAAAGGAAAAGCCATAATTGAGCAGTGAGTGGCCTACGAAATTGAGGTAAGTGTTTGGTCTAACTTTGAGTTGAGGGAATAGGAATCCCCACTTGTTTGCTATGTGAAATGCATGTATGTGGTGTATAGGTGAGGTGACGAGTATCTATGCACCACCAAATTGCCTGTTAAACATGATCCTTTTCCTGTTCCCAATTTAATTGATTCTTGTCTTAATTGTTCTATGTTCATTATTGTTTCCATGACTATTTGGCCTTGTTATTTTGTTGTTAAATATTGTTGTGGTTATTTTGGAAAGAGTATTGGTTGTTTTAGTTGGTTCCCTTGTGGTACCAAACGGTTGAGCGGTTTGATATTGTTTTTATGAGATATATATACATATTTATGTTCCTGTTGGTTTCATGGTTGAGAGGATATTGATGAAGTTATGAGAAAAATACAGTTTCTTATTTATAATTTTTGAGACAAAAATATTGTGAAAGGCTTGGCCTAAATTGTGAAATTTATGAATAAACTGATATGAGATGTCTGGTGTGAGCGGGTTGCACGCCGCAACAAGGAGTGATAAGGGTGGACAGGTGGGATCGGGTAGCATGCCGCAACAGAAGTAATAAGGGTGATATATTTAGGGAGGAACAATAAGGGTGGACAAGTGGGAGTGGGTTGCACGCCGCAACAATGAGCAATAAGGGAGGGCATTTATATTTTTACTAAATTTCAAAGAAAATAAAGATTTGAAAAGCTTAAATGTTTATTTTACTATTCTTCATATTTTTTGCACTACTTTATTTAAAGTTAAAGTTTGGAAACTTGGAATTTTTTTTGAGAATTGGTTATAGCTGAGACCTGGAAAAGGCGACTGAGTTATTTTATTGTCGTTGCAGTATTTAATTATTTGTTTAGATTTCCTTATTGCTTCATATATTATTTTCACAGGTTATATTGCTAAAGCCCTGTCGTAGCCTCGTCACTACTTCGTCGAGGTTAGGCTCGGCACTTACTTAGTACATGGGGTCGGTTGTAATGATACTACACTCTGCACTCTTTTGTGCAGATCCAGGTACTGGCCAGCAGTAGAGATTTTTAGAGCAGCCATCTACTCATTCGAAGACACGAGGTATATCTGCCGGCGTTCGCAGATCCCGAAAGTCTTCTCCTATATTCAGAACAGTTACATTATTTATTTCAGTCCAGTATTTGTAGTATTCTTTAGTAGTTCGTGGATTGTGACACCAGACTCTGGGGTAGTTCTAGATTTATTTAATTAGTTCGTGGCTTGCTTAATTATTGTTTATTTATTTATTTTATATTTGGAATTATTTATTGAAATCCATTAGATCGGGTTTAATTTTAAATTGTTCTATACGGTTTAAATGATTAATTAACGAAAATAGTTGAGCGAACTCTAACATTGGCTTGCCTAGCAAGTATGGTGTTAGGCGCCATCACGATCCCTAAGGTTGGGGGAATTTTGTGATGACCCAAGGGGTCATTTTATAAAATTAGACTCTGTTCCATTCTAAATAATCATAAAAAGACTAAAATTAAATATCTCGATTTACGTGCACAATCCGGGCGTGAAACCGAAAAGCTTTTATGTGAAAATATGAGAAATAGTGATTTTTAGAATTTAAATTTGATAAAAGTTAACATTGGTCAACATTTTGAGTAAACGGACCCGGATCCGTGTTCCGACGGTCCCAGAAGGTCCGCAGTAAAATATGAGACTTGGGCGTATGCCCGGAAATGACTTCAGAGGTCAAAGCCTTAGAAATCAATTTTTAAAAGAAATTATTTTGTAGAAATGTTCATGAATTAAAGAAAAGAAATAATGCTAAAAATCATTGATATCGGGTACGTATTTCGGTTCCAGAGCCCGGTACAACTTTGTTATGATATTTAGAGTTAACTGTGAAATTTGGTGAAAAACGGAGTTCGTTTGACGTGATTCAGACATCTGATTGAAAAGTTATGAACTTTAAGAGTTTTTGATGAAAATGATGAGTTATTAGGTTTAATTCATAGATTAACATGTTATTTTCATGATTTTATCGCACGACCAAGTCCGTAGGATGTTTTTAGACTTGCGTGCATCATTTGTTTAGAGCCCCGAGGGCTCGGGTAAGTTTCGGGTAGGCCACGGGATGTTTTTGCACTTAAAGTAATTGCTGGTTTTAAGTTTTCTGGTGTCCAGGTAATTGCTCTATGCGATCGCATAGGAAAGTCCGCGATAGCACAAAGTAAATTTAGAAGGCCTGTTTGGAACACTATGCGATCTCAAGGCCTTATCCGCGGTCGTACAGTGCAAGCTCAGGGGGGCCCAAAATTTGTATTGTGCGATTGCACTCTTTCTCCCGCGATCGCACAGCCCAAAGTTCCATACCCTGTGCGATTGCACTCTTTCTCCCGCGATCGCACATCCCAATTTTCTTTACCCTGTGCGATCGCACAGTTGCCCAGCCCAACTAATATACATACCTGTTAAAGAACGGACATAACACTTTCTTCTCCAAATTTTCGAAGTTCTAGCCCTAAAAACGATTTTTCTTCAGCAATCTTCATCCCCAATTCATAGGTAATCAATTTCAAACCTTGTTCTTTCAACTCCTTACTATTTTGTATCACTTTTTAAAGCAAAAACAAAGGATTTTCATGGTAAAAATCTAGGTTTTGGGTAGAATTAGGGAGTTCTGTAAAAATCGAATTTTTATATCAAATTAAGGTCGGATTTCAAAGCTAATAGCATATTTGGGTTTGTAGATGAATGGGTGAACGCAATTTGGTCCGAACCCCGAGTTTAGACCAAGCGGGCCCGGGGTCGGGTTTTGACTTTTTTTGAGAAAACTTAGGAAAAATTATATTTTTCAATAAAGTTAGTTCCTTTAGAATTATTTAATGATATAAAGTTAATTTTGATTAGATTCGAGCAATTTAGAGGTGAATTCAAAAGGAAAAGCAATAATTGAGCAGTGAGTAGCCTGCGGAATTGAGGTAAGTGTTTGGTCTAACTTTGGCTTGAGGGAATAGGACTCCCCACTTGTTTGCTATGTGAAATGCATGGGCGTGGTGTATAGGTGTGGTGACGAGTATCTATGCACCACCCAAATTGTCTGTTAAACATGATCCTTTCCCGTTCCCCACTTATTTGATCATTGTCTTAACTGTTATATGTTCATTATTGTTTCTATGACTATTTGGCATGGTTAAACTGTTGTTAGTTATTGTTGTGACTATTGGGAAAGAGTATTGGTTGTTTGAGTTGGTTTCTTGGTGATATAAACATGGTTGAGAGGTTTGGTATTGTTTGTATGAATTAAAGGTATTTATATTTGATATTCCTGTTGGTTTCATGATTGAGAGGTTATTGATGAAGTTATGAGAATAATACATTTTATTATTTATAATTGTTGCGACAAAAGTATTGTGAAAGGCTTGGCCTGAATTTGTGAAATCTTAAATAAATTGATATGATATGTCTGGTGGGAGCGGGTTGCACGCCGCAATAAGGGGTGATAAGGGTGGACAGGTGGGATCGAGTTGCACGCCGCAATAGGAGTAATAAGGGTGATATTTTAGGGAGGAGCGATAAGGGAGGACAGGTGGGAGCGGGTTGCACGCCGCAACAAGGAGCAATAAGGGAGGACATTTATTTATTTTTACTGATTTTCAAAGGAAATAAAGATTTGAAAAGCTAAATGTTTATTTTTACTATTTTTTTTTTTTTTAAAACAAAGATTTGAAACTTTCTATTTTATATTACTATTTTCATATTTTGGCACTACTTTTATTCAAAGTTAAAGTTTGGAATTTTGAAGAGTTATTTGAGAATTGGTTATAGCTGAGTTGATTTATTTTGTTGCAGCACTTATATATTTATTTGTTTAGACTTCCTGCTGGCTTTATTATTTATTGTTGTTATCGATTATATTGTTGAAGCCCGACTTAGCCTCGTCACTACTTCGCCGAGGTTAGGCTCGGCACTTACTCAGTACATGGGGTCGGTTCTACTGATACTACACTCTGTGCTCTTTTGCACAAATCCAGGTGCTAGTCAGCAGTAGAGGATTTCAGGACGACCACCCGATTCATTTGGAGACACGAGGTACATCTGCCGGCGTTCACAAATTCTGAGAGTCTTCTCATATTTTTACACACACTGTTTTATATCATTCAGAACAGTTACACTATTTCTTTCAGCCATTATTTGTAGTATTCTTTAGTAGTTCATGAATTGTGACACCAGACTCTGGGGTAGGTCTAGATTCATTTATATGATTAGTTTCGTGGCTCAGTTTAATTAGTTAATTATTTATTTCTCTTTATTATATTGGGAATCATTCATTAAAAGCCAATAGACTCAGTTTACTGTAGATTATTTTATTATGTCTAAATGGATAAATAATGGGAAGTAGCTAATCGAATTCTAACATTGGCTTGCCTAGCAAGTGTGGTGTTAGGCGTCATCACGATCCTTAAGGTTGGGAATTTGGGTCGTGATGAGTTGGTATCAGAGCGCTAGGTTGCTTAGGTCTCACAATTCACGAACAAGCTTAGTAGAGTCTGATGGATCGGTACGGAGACGTCTGTACTTATCTTTCGGAGGCTATTGAGTTAGGAAACAACTTTATTTTTAATTTCTACTCAATCGTGCGATTCTTGTATCCCAAATATCGATTAGATTCTTCTATTCTCTCGTAGATGGTGAGAACACGTGCTTCATCTTCCGCTGACCAGCATTCCGGTCCTCCAGCAGCAGCAGCTCCTACTAGGGGCAGAGGCGAGGCCGAGGCAGGGGCAGGACTCAGCCCGTTGCTCAGGTGGGAGCCCCAGCTGTGGAACCTCAGATTGAGATTGAAGAGGGGGTTCCGAATAAGACTGTTCCAGCGGGGCCAACTCAGGTTCCCGAGAGGTATATTGCCACTGTGGTCCTCCAGGATGCTTTGGTTCGTTTAGTGGGCTTGATGGAGAGTGTGGCCCAGACGGGCACATTCCCTGTTGCAGCAGCCGTATCTCAGGCTGGAGGTGGGATCCAGACTCCTGCCACCCACACTCCAGTTCAGACCACTCCTCAGGTTCAGACTCCAGTGATTAATACCGTTGGGGTAATTCAGCCAGTTGCAGCAGTGCCGCACGCTAATGGGGTAACCATGTCATCAGATGCTTTGTGGAGACTTGACAGGTTCATTAAGATATTTCCTATCCATTTCAGTGGTGCTACTTCGGAGGATCCACAGGAATATCTGGATAGATGTCATGAGGTGTT
Organism: Nicotiana paniculata; assembly: GCA_005239505.1. Classification (NCBI taxonomy): domain Eukaryota; kingdom Viridiplantae; phylum Streptophyta; class Magnoliopsida; order Solanales; family Solanaceae; genus Nicotiana; species Nicotiana paniculata. The sequence goes on from ML325664.1 coordinate 29,688, forward strand.
GAGTAATATGGGTATTCTGGAGACCAATGGGGTCGACTTTGCAGCTTTTCAGATGACTTCTTCCGCCAAGAAATGGTGGAGAAATTATTTATTGACTAATCCAGATGGATCACCTGCTCTGACTTGGGATCAGTTCTCTCATCTCTTTTTGTAGAAGTTCTTACCGGTCACTACTCAAGAGGATAAGTGTCGTCAGTTTGAGCGAATCCAGCAGGGTAACATGACTGTGACTCACTATGAGACTCGTTTTGTGGATCTGGCTAGACATGCTATTCTTATATTGCCCACAGAGAGGGAGAGGTTCAGACGGTTTATTGATGGCCTTGCTCAGCCCATTAGGTTGCATATGGCCAAGGAAACAGGGCCCGATATTTCTCTTCAGGATGCAACTAATATATCTAGGAGGGTTGAGTTAGTTCTTGGGATGGAAGGTCAGGGGTCAGACAAAAGACCTCGCCATTCTGGTAGATTCAGCGGTGCCTCGTTTGGGGGCGGAGATACTCGGGGTAGAGGCCAACCTTCCATGCCATTTAAGCACTTCATACGTCCCATGGTGATTCAGGAGATTGTGGTTCTTACTTGCCTTATCCTCATCAGTCAGCCTCGATCAGAGCACCTCCTCTCCAGAGTTATTATCATGGTCAGCCGGTTCGTCAGGGTCAGCCTCAGTATCATGATGGTTGTTATGAGTGTGGTGAGTATGGACACATTAGGAGATCTTGTCTGATATTCTTGGGTAATAGCCTCAGTATCAGAATTCTTGTGCCATAGTTCCGGCACCAGCTGCAGCACCACCTGCCTATCCAGCCAGGGGTAGGGTTCAGGTAGTTAGAGGTAGAGGTCAGAATGTTAGAGGTGGAAGTCAGCATGCTAGAGGTGGAGGCCAGCCCGCTAGAGGTGGTGGCCAGCCCGTTAGAGGTGGAGGACCACATGCCAGGGGTCCTCCTGGTGACGCAGTTGAGGGTAGTGGGGCCCAGCCCCGACTATATGCATTTCCAGCCAGGCCTGAGGCAGAGTCCTCCGATGCTGTTATTACAGGTATTATCTCAGTTTGTGATAGAGATGCTTCCATTTTGTTTGATCCGGGGTCTACTCACTCGTATGTTTCATCCTATTTTTCCTTGTATTTGAATGTGCCCCGTAATTCCTTGAGTGTTCCTGTTTTTGTGTCTACACCGGTGGGGGATGCTATTGTGGTAGATCGAGTATACCGTTCGTGCGTGGTGGTCATAGAAAGTCTTGAAACTAGTGTGGATCTTTTACTTCTAGACATGGTTGATTTTGACGTTATATTGGGCATGGATTGGTTGTCGCCCTATTATGCCATCTTAGACTGTCACGCCAAGACAGTTACCTTAGCATTGTCGGGGTTGCCTCGATTAGAATGGAAAGGGACCCCTGGTCATTCTCCCATCTGGGTAATTTCATATGCCAAGGATCGCCAGATGGTGGAGAAAGGGTGTTTGGCTTATCCATATTCGTGATTCTGATGCCGATATTTCTTCTATAGAGTCAGTTCCTATCGTGCGTGAGTTTCCTGAGGTGTTCCTTGCAGACCTGCCGGGTATGCCACCTGACATGGATATTGATTTCTGTATTGATGTGGCTCCGGGCACTCAGCCCATTTCCATTCCTCCATATCGGATGGTCCCACCAGAATTGAAAGAACTAAAAGAACAGTTGCAAAACTTGCTAGATAAGGGTTTCATAAGACCTAGTGTCTCGCCTTGGGGTGTATTGGTTTTGTTTGTAAAGAAAAAGGATGGGCCAATGAGAATATGCATAGACTACAGGCAGCTGAATAAAGTTACTATCAAGAATAAATATTCGTTGTCAAGGATTGATGACCTATTTGATCAGCTTCAGGGTGCTAGAGTGTTTTCGAAAATTGATTTGAGGTCAGGTTATGATCAACTGAAGATTAGGGCGTCTGATATCCCTAAGACATCATTTCGTACGAGGTATGGGCACTATGAATTTTTGGTGATGTCTTTTGGGCTGACTAATGCTCCAGCAACCTTTATGGACTTAATGAATCAGGTTTTCAAGCCCTATCTGGACTCTTTTGTGATCGTGTTCATTGATGACATTCTTATATACTCCCGCAGCCGGGAAAATCATGAGAAGCATCACCGTATAGCACTCCAGACTTTGAGAGATAATCAGTTGTATGCCAAGTTTTGTAAATGTGAGTTCTGGTTAGGCTCAGTAGCCTTTCTGGGTCATATCGTATCAGCTGAGGGTATTTAGGTTGATCCTAAGAAGATAGAGGCAGTCAAGAACTGGCCTATACCCACCACAGCCATGGATATTGGGAGTTTCTTGGGTTTGGCCGGTTACTACCGTTGTTTTGTGGAGGGGTTTTCATCCATAGCAGCCCCAATGACTAGATTGACTCAGAAAGGTGCCCCATTTAAATGGTCAGATGAGTGCTAGGCGATCTTTCAGAAGCTCAAGACAACCTTGACTTCAGCACCGGTGGTGGTGTTACCATCAGATTTGGGTTCTTTCACGATCTATTCTGATGTTTCTAGAGTTGGCCTTGGAGCAGTATTGAGCAGGCGGTAGGGTGATTGCGTATGCGTCTCGTCACTTGAAATTCCATGAGAAGAATTACCCTGTTCATGACTTAGAGTTGGCGGTTATTGTTCATGCTTTGAAAATTTGGAGGCATTATCTTTACGGCGTGCCGTGTGAGATTTTTACTGACCATCGCAACCTCCAGTACTTATTAAGTAGAAAGATCTAAATTTGAGGCAGCGAAGGTGGTTAGAGTTGCTAAAAGATTATGATGTCATTATATTGTATCACCCAGGGAAGGCCAATGTGGTGTCTGATACATTGAGTACAAAGGCTGTGAGTATGGGCAGCCTTGCATATATTCCAGTTAGTGAGAGACCGTTGGCTTCAGATATTCAGACTTTGGCTAATCAATTCGTGAGGTTGGATATTTCACCCAGCAGTGTTCTAGCTTGTACAGTCGCCCGGTCTTTTCTAATTGATCGTATCCGAGAGCGGCAGGATTATGACCCACATTTGGCAGTCCTTAGGGACACGGTTCGGCACGGGGATGCCAAGCAGGTTACAGTTGGAGATGATGGACTTTTGAGGATGCAGGGTAGATTGTGTGTGCCTAATGTTGATGGCCTCCTTGAGTTGATCCTTGAGGAGGCTCACATCTCCAAGTATTCTATTCACCCAGGTGCAGCAAAAATGTACCAAGATTTGAAACAGCATTATTGGTGGAGAAGGATGAAAAAGGACATTGTCGCTTATGTGGCTCGTTGCTTAAATTGTCAGCAGGTAAAGTATGAGCATCAGAGACCTGGTGGTGTGCTTCACCAGATAGAGATTCCTGAGTGGAAGTGAGAGAGTATCACTATGGACTTCGTTGTTGGGCTTCCACGGACTCAGAGGAAATTCGATGCAGTTTAGGTTATTATGGACAGGCTGACTAAGTCAGCTTACTTCATTCCTATAGCCAGTACTTATACTTTAGAGCAGTTGGCTGAGTTGTATATTCGGGAGATTGTTCGCCTTCATGGGGTACCCGTGTCAATCATTTCTGATCGTGGGACGCAGTTTACTTCGCACTTTTGAAGGGCAGTTCAGTGTGAGTAGGGTACCCAAGTAGAGTTGAGTAAAACATTTCACCCTCAGCCTGACGGACAGTCCGAGCGTACCATACAAATATTGGAGGACATGGTCCATGCTTGTGTTATTGATTTTGGAGGTTCATGGGATCGATTCTTGCCGTTAGCGGATTTTGCTTATAATAATAGTTATAAGTTGAGCATTCAGATGGTTCCTTATGAGGCGTTATATGGTAGACGGTGCAGATCGCCAGTTGGATGGTTCGAGTCGGGAGAGGCTCGGTTGTTGGGTACAGACTTAGTTCAGGAGGCCTTAGATAAGGTCAAGATTATTCAGGAGAGACTCGTGCAGCTCAGTCTAGGCAAAAGAGTTATGTCGATCATAAGGTTCGTGATGTGGCATTCATGGTTGGAGAGAGAGTATTGCTTCGTGTGTCGCCCATGAAGGGTGTTATGAGATTTGGGAAGAGTGGTAAGTTGAGAGGTTTGGTATTGTTTGTATGAATTAAAGGTATTTATATTTGATATTCCTGTTGGTTTCATGATTGAGAGGTTATTGATGAAGTTATAAGAATAATGCAGTTTATTATTTATAATTGTTGCGACAAAAGTATTGTGAAAGGCTTGGCCTGAATTTGTGAAATCTTAAATAAATTGATATGATATGTCTGGTGGGAGCGGGTTGCACGCCGCAACAAGGAGTGATAAGGGTGGACATGTGGGATCAGGTTGCACGCCGCAACAGGAGTAATAAGGGTGATATTTTAGGGAGGAGCAATAAGGGAGGACAGGTGAGAGCGGTTTGCACGCTGCAACAAGGAGCAATAAGGGAGGACATTTATATATATTTTTTCTGATTTTCAAAGGAAATAAAGATTTGAAAAGCTAAATGTTTATTTTTACTGTTTTGTTTTTTTTTGAAAAATAAAGATTTGAAACTTTCTATTTTATATTACTATTTTCATATTTTGGCACTACTTTTATTCAAAGTTAAAGTTTGGAATTTCGAAGAATTATTTGAGAATTGGTTATAACTGAGTTGATTTATTTTGTTGCAGCACTTATTTATTTATTTGTTTAGACTTCCTATTGTCTTTATTATTTATTGTTGTTATCGATTATATTGTTGAAGCCCGACTTAGCCTCGTCACTACTTCGCCGAGGTTAGGCTCGACACTTACTCAGTAAATGGGGTCGGTAGTACTGATACTACACTCTGTGCTCTTTTGCACAGATCCAGGTGCTAGTCAGCAGTAGAGGATTTCAGGACGACCACCCAATTCATTTGGAGACACGAGGTACATCTGCCGGCGTTCGCAGATTCCGAGAGTCTTCTCCTATTTTTACATACACTGTTTTATATCATTGAGAACAGTTATACTATTTCTTTCAACCATTATTTGTAGTATTCTTTAGTTGTTCGTGAATTGTGACACTAGACTCTGGGGTAGTTCTAGATTCATTTATATGATTAGTTTCGTGGCTAGGTTTAATTAATTAATTGTTTATTTTTCTTTATTATATTGGGAATCATTCATTAAAAGCCAATAGACTCAATTTACTGTAGATTATTTTATTATGTCTAAATGGATAAATAATGGGAAGTAGTTAATCGAATTCTAACATTGGCTTGACTAGCAAGTGTGGTGTTAGGCTCATTCACGATCCTTAAGGTTAGGAATTTGGGTCGTGACAAGTTGGTATCAGAGCACTAGGTTGCTTAGGTCTCACAATTCACGAACAAACTTGGAAGAGTCTGAAGGATCGGTGTGGAGATGTCTTTACTTATCTCTCAAAAGCTATGAAGTTAGGAACAATTTCACTTCTATTCTACTCTATCGTGCGAATTTATTCTACCATTGATGATTGAACTTGTCTATTCTTGTCCCCTCACAAATCTCGACAACATGCAAAGCGTCTACAACCGGACAAGAGATGAAGCCCTAATGACATCTACAATTAGGGGAAGAGACAGAAGCAGAGCTCAGTCTAGAGCTTGAACCTCGACACCTATTGTACAATCTCAAGTGGATCTAGAAGCGGAGGTTCAAGCTCAGTAGGTACATGTTGGACTAATTCAGATTCCAGAAGGATTTATAGCTACTCGAGTACTGCATAACATGGGAATAAGTTGAAGGCAACGAGGTTGATTTATATGAGTTGTGAAGTTTAACATTGTGTATTATCAAATGTTGTGACCTAGGACTTTGTGCCAAGTGGGGGAGTCCACTGTCAAGGGATAGATTGCGGGGTCATGTGTTATATTGGTTTTGGCTTGGAATGTATAAGGCCTGAGATTTTTCAAGAGATAAAGCTGGGACTTGCGGCATGTCTGCCTCCTTAATAACCCTATACCTCAGTACCAAAGGAGTTATCCAAACAACTTTAAATCTAAAGAAGCTCTACTCAGTGCGGAAGTCAGGGTTGCGGATTTTGGGGGTGCTCTAGAGGGAGTATAATCATTAACAAGCTTCTAAACTATATGGTTCGTGCCAAGATTTATCGGTATAGAGCTCTACTTTTGTAAACATTGTGTGTCAATAGAGATGCGAGTTACCCCAAAAGAAGAACGAAGAGTATATGAATAAGTGGGGTAGCTCAGTGATGTTGTGTCAACATGGTAAAGGAGAAATTGGTCGCCTGTGGTTGAGGCAAGCCTACGAAGAGGACGACCAGCCAGTGCAACATCAACTACTTGACTCAGTTCTCATAAATGCTTTTGAGAGATTTGTTTCTCGGACTCTCCATAATACGTGGCGCATAATGTTTGAACGGTTGTGTCAGGTCATATGACGGTGTCAGAATATGCCATCAGGTTCGATAAGTTAGCCCGTCATACTCCTACTTCGGTTCATATAGCCAGAGAGCAAGTTCACTGACTCATCAAAGGACTCAAATATGATTGTAAATTTTTTGTACGACTCAGGGCAGGTTGATACTTCATTTCGGCGAGTGATAGAAATTGTCCTAGACTTTGGAGAGTTATATTTCATCAGAACACTCAGGCTACGTGCCCCATTGCAGTTATAACTCAACTCACATGATCAGCTAGGGAAAAAGGAGTCGGAATGTCGAAAGTGGAGGTCAGGTTCCTAGAGGTGGAGACCCAGCCTGTTGATATATTTTCTATGGTATGGCTGAGGTCGTTACATTGAATGGTGTCATTACAAGAACAATCTCCAATTATTATAAAGTGATGATTTCCTGAACTTNACGAGCCGATGTGGAAGTTATGTAAGGAGGAGGTCCTTGTGATGGAAATTCTTGTGTTTAAATTCTCCCTTGTGAGTTAAAATTTTTACTATAGTACTGGTAGGGAGTCATGCCTGTTAGGCTTATTCAACAACTTACGTATAAAATAATAATAATAATAATAATAATAATAATAAGTAAATTAATTAATTAATTAATTAACTATCTGTGCATAAATTGCCATATTGGTGAGAGACTGTTGGCTTCAGACATTCAGACGTTGGCTAATCAGTTAGTGAGGTTGGATATTTCACCCAGCAGTGTTCTAGCTTGTACAGTCGCTCGGTCTTCTCTAATTGAGCGTATCCGGGAGCGGCAGGATGATGATCCGCATTTTATGGTCCTTAGGGACACAGTTCAGCACAATGGTGCCAAACATGTTACAGTTGAAGATGATGGTGTTTGAGGATGCATGGTCGGTTAGGTGTGCCTAATGTTGATGGCCTTCGTGAGTTGATCCTTGAAGAGGCTCACAGTTCTAAGTATTCGACTCACCCCGGTGCAGGCAAAATGACCAAGACTTGAGGCAGCATTATTGGTGGAGAAGGATGAAAAAGGACATTGTTGCGTATGTGGCTCATTGCTTTTGTCAGCAGGTAAAGTATGAGCATCAGAGACACGGTGATTTGCTTCAGCTGATAGAGATTCCTGAGTGGAAGTGGGAGCGTATCACTATGGACTTTGTTGTTGGGCTCCCACAGACTCAGAGGAAATTTGATGCGGTTTGGGTTATTGTGGATAGGCTGACTAAATCAGCACATTTCATTCATGTGGAAAGTACTTATACTTCAGAGCGGTTGGCTGAGTTATATATTCGGGAGATATCGCCTTCATGGTGTGCCCGTGTCTATCATTTCTGATCAGGGTACGCAGTTTACTTTGCACTTTTGTAGGGCAGTTCAGCGTGAGTTGGGTACCCGAATGGAGTTGAGTACAACATTTCACCCTCAGACTGACGGGCAGTCCGAGCGTACCATTCAAATATTAGAGGATATTCTCCGCGCTTATGTTATTGACTTTGGAGGTTCGTGAGATTAGTTCTTGCCGTTAGCGGAGTTTGCCTATAATAATAGTTATCAGTTGAGAATTCAGATGGCTCCTTATGAGGCATTATATGGTAGACGGTGTAGATCGCCAGTTGGATGGTTCGAGCCAGGAGAGGCTCGGTTGTTGGGTACAGACTTAGTTCAAGAGGCCTTAGATAAGGTCAAGATTATTCAATAGAGACTTCGTGCAGCTCATTCTAGGAAAAAGAGTTATGCCGATCGTAAGGTTCGTGATGTGGCATTCATGGTTGGAGAGAGAGTATTGCTTCGTGTGTCGCCCATGAAGGGTGTTCTGAGATTTGGGAAGAATGGTAAGTTGAGCCCTAGGTATATCGGGCCATTTGAGATTGTTTATCGAGTGGGGGAGGTAGCTTATAGACTTTCATTGCCTCCAGGGTTATCCTCAGTTTATCCGGTATTCCACGTGTCTATGCTCCGGAAATATCATGGTAACCCGTCCCACATGTTAGATTTCAGCTCTGTCCAATTGGACAAAGACTTGACTTATAAGGAGGAGTCGGTAGCCATTTTAGACCGGCATGTTCGTCAGTTGAGATCTAAGAGTTATTCTTCAGTTCGAGTGTAGTAGAGAGGCCAGCCCGTTGAGGCAGCTACTTGGGAGTCCGAGTCAGACATGCAGAGTAGATATCCACACTTGTTCACCATTTCAGGTAACTTTCTATGTCCGTTCGAGGGCGAACATTTATTTTAGAGGTGGAGATTGTGATGACCCAAGGGGTCATTCTATGAATTTAGACTCCGTTCTAGGTTTAATAGCCCAAAAAATATTAATTTAAATACCTCTATTTGTGTGCGCAGTCCGGACGTGAAACCGGAAAGCTTTTATGTGAAGATATGAGAAATAGTAATTTCTAGAGTTAAAATTTGATAAAAGTTGACTCTGGTCAACATTTTGAGCAAACGGACCCGGTTCCGTATTTCGACGATCCCGGGAGGTCCGCAATGAAATATGGTACTTGGGCGTATGCCCGGAATTGAATTCCGAGGTCTCAAGCCTTAGAAATCAATTTTTGAAAGAAATTATTTTGTTGAATTATTAATGAAATAAAGAAATGAATTAACGTTTGAAACCGTTGGTATCGGGCACGTATTTTGGTTCCGAAGCTTGATACAGGTTTGTTATGATATTTAAGCCTTGTCTGCGAAATTTGGTGAGAATCGGAATTTATTTGACGTGATTCGGACGTCCAGTTGACAAATAGTGAACTTTAAGTGTTCTTGAGAAAAATAATGAGTTTTGAGGTTTAATTCATAGTTTTATATATTATTTTCATGATTTGATTGCACGAACAAGTCCGTATGATGATTTTAGACTTGTGTTCATGTTTGGTTTAGAGCCCCGAGGGCTCGGGTGAGTTTCAAATAGGTTTGGGTTGTGTTGTGCTCGTTCTTTCTTATGCTTCAACGTCGTTTCTTCAAGCATAAATGATATCATATTGAACAAATAAGCTCCAATTTCTGTTTTGAATGAAGTATTAGATCTGTATCGTAATTTCGGACTCGTAGCAAAAAGAATCATCGAATTTGGACATCGTATGAGGATTTTATGGTCATTTTACTAAGGTTGCCAGATGTTTTAGGTTAATTACGAAATTGCCACTGACGGCGTATTAAAAATCTACACTATTTGCAAATATTAAAACCTACATATCTCCTTCATTATAAGGTCAAATTTAGTGATTCAAACGCCTAACTTGACTATAATTTCACAAAGAATACATTGGAGGCATAATAATCGAGTTTAGGGATCGTTTGTCATGATAAACGAGGCAGAATAGCTGGCAGAAAATATATATAAAACGGGCAGACTTCTTCTTTATCAAATTTTCGAACCCTACAGCGCTAGGAACGAATTTCTTCACCAAATATCATCCCCAAGTCATAGGTAATCAATTCTAAACTTTAATCTTTCAATTACTCATTGTTTTTCATCACTTTTAAATCAAAAACTAAGAATTTTCATGGTAAAAATTTAGGGTTTGGGTAGAAGTAGGTAATTTGTAAAAATCAAATCTTTACCTCGAATTGAAGTCGGATTTCAAAACTAATTTTATATTTGGATTCGTGGGTGAATGGGTAAACGTAATTTTGTCCAAACCCTGAGTTTAGACCAAGCGGGCCCGGGGTAGGGTTTTTACTTTTTTTTTTTTAGAAACTTAGGAAAAATTATAATTTTCAATAAAGTTAGTTCCTTTAGCCTTAATTAATTATATTGAGTTAATTATGATTAGATTCGAGCAAGTTAGAGCAAGATTCTAAAGGAAAAGCCATATTGAGCAGTGAGTGGCCTACGAAATTGAGGTAAGTGTTTGGTCTAACTTTGACTTGAGGGAATAGGACTCCTCACTTGTTTGGTATGTGAAATTCATGGGTGTGGTGTATAGGTGAGGTGACGAGTATCTATGCACCACCAAATTGCATGTTAAACATGATCCCTTTCCCGTTTCCAACTTAATTGATTCTTGACTTAATTGTTCTATGTTCATTATTGTTTCCATGACTACTTGGTCTTGTTATTTTGTTGTTAAATATTATTGTGGTTATTTTGGAAAGAGTATTGGCTGTTTTAGATGGTTCCCTTGTGGTACAAAACGGTTGAGCGATTTGATATTATTTTTACGAGATATATATACATATTTATGTTCCTGTTGGTTTCATTGTTGAGAGGATATTGATGAAATTATGAGAAAAATACAATTTCTTATTTATAATTGTTGAGACAAAAATATTGTGAAAGGCTCGGCCTAAATTGTGAAATTTATGAATAAATTGATATGAGATGTCTGGTGGGAGCGGATTGCATGCTGCAACAAGGAGTGATAAGGGCGGACAGGTGGAATCGGGTTGCACGCCGCAACAGGAGTAATAAGGGTGATACATTTAGGGAGGAGCAATAAGGGTGGACAGGTGGGAGCGGGTTGCACGCCGCAACAAGGAGCAATAAGGGAGGACATTTATATTTTTACTGAATTTCAAAGAAAATAAAGATTTGAAAAGCTTAAATGTTTATTTTACTATTCTTCATATTTTTGGCACTACTTTTATTTAAAGTTAAAGTTTGAAAACTTGAATTTTTTTTTGAGAATTGGTTATAGCTGAGACCTGGAAAAGGCGGCTGAGTTATTTTATTGTTGTTGCAGTATTTAATTAGTTGTTTAGATTTCCTTCTTGCTTCATATATTATTGTCACATGTTATATTGCTAAAGCCCTGTCGTAGCCTCGTCACTACTTCGTCGAGGTTAGGCTCGGCACTTACTCGGTACATGAGGTCGGTTGTACTGATACTACACTCTGCACTCTTTTGTGTAGATCTAGGTACTAGCCAGCAGTAGAGATTTTTAGAGCAGTCATCTATTCATTCGGAGACACGAGGTATATCTGCCGGCGTTCAGAGATCCCGAAAGTCTTCTCCTATTTTTATAAAATTGTTTTAGTATATTCAGAACAGTTACACTATTTCTTTCAGTCCAGTATTTGTAGTATTCTTTAGTAGTTCGTGGATTGTGACACCAGACTCTGGGGTAGTTCTAGATTTATTTAATTAGTTCGTGGCTTGCTTAATTTATTGTTTATTTATTTTATATTTGGAATTATTTATTGAAATCCATTAGATCGGGTTTAATTTTAAATTGTTCTATGCGGTTTAAATAATTAATTAACGAAAATAGTTGAGCGAACTCTAACATTGGCTTGCCTAGCAAGTATGGTGTTAGGCGCCATCACGATCCCTAAGGTTGGGGGGATTTGGATCGTGACACTAACGATTGTAGGGATAACAAAAATAATGATGCTCTTTGGTGTTTCCCCGAAATTTTGATATGATTTAAACGGGGAATAAGCAAGCAACATGTCAACATGCCTGCTTGGGATATCAAGGGTAATTTAGTCATTTCGGTTGAAATGAAGCAATATGATTGGTGAAAAAGAAATTATATTGTAAATGCTGTATATAATTTTGAATGTGGTGACAAAGTTTCCCTTTCCTTCTGCGTCACTACACATTTTTCCATACATCATTGTTGCCCTAAGTAAAATAATGCATGCATTAGCTTTGTGTATTAATAATACTTTGTTTGGTACACTTTTTAAACTTATGCATTAGTTATGCAAGCATTAGTTATACACCTATTTGGTATTATCCTATGCATAACTAATGCATAAGAAACCATGGTATTAACAATGCAATGAGTTTTAATGCATGCATTACCTTAGTTAAAGACAAAAATAACCTTCAAAATTTATACTTGATTAAAATATATTATTATATGATGCAAGTTTGAAATAATCCAAGAAAGTGAGAAATAAAATTATATTCCTAGTAATAAATAAATACTTAGAATTTTTTTTATAAATAAATATTAAGTTATACTACAATATAAGTAGACAAATCAAATAATTTACTTGTAAATTTTTCGTATACAAACATTGCTCAATGTAACGGCTCGACCGGTTATTTTGAGCTCTAGCGCGTCGTTCAACGGTTTAAAGTCATGAGCAGCTCCATTTCAGGTATTATGACTTGTAGGTGCGGTCAGAATTGAATTTCGTGAAGTTCAGAGTCAAATTGAAAAGAAAATTCTCATTTCAGAAGCCTTAAGTTGGAGAAATTGACTAAGATTGGAATTTTGAGTAAACGGCCTCCGAATCAGGATTTGAAGGTTCCTGCAGTTTCATATGATGATTTCAGACTTGGGTGTATGTCCGGATCGGGTTTTGGATAACCCCGAAGCGTTTCAGTGTGTATTATGGAAGATAGCATTCTAGAAGAATTGCATAAGTTTGGGATATGAGGCATTTCAGTGATACTGATGTCCGTTTGGGATTCCGAGCCTGGGAATAGCTCCATATGGTGATTATGGAGTTGGGAGCGCGATTTGAAGTGAATTCGGATGTCCGTAGGTTATTTTGAAGTCATTTGGCTAAAGAAAGAAATTTGAAGGTTTTTGAGAAATCCGACCGGAAGTGGAAATTTTGATATCGGGGTCGGAATGCGATTCCGGAAGTTGGAGCAGGTCCGTAATGTCAAATATGACTTGCGTGAAAAATTTGGGGTCAATCAGACGTAATTTGATAGGTTTCGGCATCGGATGTGGAAGTTTGGAATTTAAAGTTCTTAAAGTTGGAGTTCGACGTTGTTTGATGTGATTTGAGGCCTCGAGCAAGTCCGCATTATGTTTTGGAACATGCTGGTGTAATTGGACGAGGTCCCGAGAGCCTCGGGTGGATTCCGGGTGGTTAACGGATCAAGTTTGGAATTTGAAGAATGCTGAGGTTTCTGTCATCTGGTGTGACCGCATCTGCGAGGCTTTGGCCGCAAGTGCGGCTATGGGGCCGCAGGTGCGAGATTTTGGTGGCTTGGCTGGGAGCGCAGGTGCGATGTATTTTCCGCACCTGCGAAGGCGCAGATACGGACAGTGTGGCGCAGGTGCGAAGTTTGGCTGGGGCTGAGGAAGCCGCAGGTGCGGAAGTTTGGGCGCACCTGCGGAAGCGCAGGTGCGAAATTTGGATCGCAGGTGCGAAAATAGGCCTGGGCAGAATGTTTTAAAACCGGGACTTCTTGGCCATTTCTTCATTTTTCACTTGGTGTGGGAGATTTTGGAAAGCTTCAAAGGGGGATTTTCATCATGCATTACAAGGTAAGCAAATTCCTCCCATTTTTGAGTTAGATACAAGGATTATACATGAATTTGAACATGGAAATTAGTAGGGAAATGAGATTTTTGAAAGAAAACCTAGAAATTTTATTTTGGATTTCTACCACGAATTTGAGTATGGAATTTAGAGTAAATTGTATATCTGAGTTAGTAAGGATATGGGTAGGGTATATCTTCGAGAGATTTCGAAATCCGGGCATGTGGGATCGAGGGAATTTTGGTCAATTCACTGAGCGGAGTTGGGAAAGTATATAATTTGAATTTGTTACGAGTACTAGAATGAATTTTCATTGCTTTGCCCATTATCTGGTAGTTTTGGGGCGTTGTGCATCCATTGGAGTCATCGGAAGGGCTTGGAAGCCGGTTATGGAATTTCGGAACGAGGTAAGCCTCCTTTATAGCTTTGTGAGGGGGAATTGTCCCCCTAGGTGAAGTAATTAAATATGCGTGACTATCTGCGGGGGCTACATACGCACGAGGTGATGTGACTCCGTGCGTAGCTACTATTATGCCATGTTCGGGTAGTCTAGGACCCACTAGCATGCATTATCTGTTGTACTTGTGATCTTGCCAGCAATATTAGACCGCTAATATGATCGAAATAGTAATTGAATATCTAAGAAGACTAGAGTTCATTTTCTTAATAATCTAGAAAGAGAACTAATTTCCTCCGTGGATAATTGTATACCTGATAAGGTTATATTATTGAATATTATTAAACTTGGCAAATAAGTTTCAAAATAAAGATTTAAAAACTATTTTTCATGTTCCTTTAAGAAAAATTTTACCACTTTCCTGAGTAACTGCTTTCTTGATAAAAACGTGGACTTATTGTGTGAATATGTGTATCTATGGGTGCCTGAGTCGCATGTATGATTCGCGAGCAGGATGACCATGTATTTATGTATAACCGTGTCGCATGATCGATTCACGAGCGGGGAAGATAAATGCATCTATGGTTCGAGCCGTTCGACCCTCGGCAGTGCACATTTTACTATTGTTGGTCCGCCGCCGTTCGACCCTCGGCATTGCTTGCGCATGATATTTACTGCGTAATTGTTGTGATTTTACCTGATTACTGGCCTGGAAATTTTAAGTTCTCAACTGAAATGACAAAGATTTAAAGTTATTAAAATTTTTGGAAGAAGTTGTTCTTTCCCGTTGATTATTTGTTATTTGATTAAATCATCCATGTTTGATTATTTGTTATTGAAATGACGAAGAGTTAAAGTGTTAAATGTGGAAGGGTTGATATTATTTATTCTTGATTTTAATAAATTGCCTATGACATTCATGCTTAGTGTCTCACTTGATTATACTAAATTGACCTTTAGCAAGTGTCAAATCGATATCTCGTCACTACCTCTCTGAGGTTAGGCGGGATACTTACTGAGTACACGTCGTTTTCGTACTCATGCTACGCTTGCTGTGCATTTTTATTGCGCAGGTACTTTCAGAGCGATGTGGCTGGTTTGGAGACTTAGGTGAGCTGTATCATTCGAAGGCGATCCGCAGCTGACAGAGTCTCCCTCATATTTTATTCATTTTGTTTTAAATTCCATTGTCCAATTTGCATTTCGGACAAACTTTGTAATGATTGTATAAATTCTTAGAAATTGCTCATGCACTTGTGACACCGGGTTCTGAGAGGTGTATGTGATGTATTTTATAAAAATAAAATATTAAATTGTCGTATTTACTTTACGAATTTTGTTTAGTTATTACGTAATAAGTTAAAGGTAATGATTTTCAAAATATTAAAATAGGAATTTATTTCAACTAATTAATGATTGGCTTGCCTGACGATGGTGTCCGGCGCCATCACGACCTTAATAAATTTTGGGTCGTGACACTCAAGATATGTTTCTTTTAAAAAGATAAAGTGATGGACGGGTTATGAGGTTTTTGTAAACAAGCAATTCTTTTAGAAATTGTACAATGCTTTAATACATCAAACCAAACAATAGATAAGAAATATGTCAGCATAACTAATGTAAGCATAACTAATACCAATATTAATAATACACCTTATTCAGCATTATTATTATACACTCTACCAAACAAACAACCCCAATACTCCCTCACGTGGACAGCCCGCCCTGACCCCACCCAAACCTTCTCACCTTCGCCTTACATATTTGTCAAGGCAATTGCACCCTTTTATATACTACTACAATATTATATATTTGGGTCCCACTTGTGTATCTCAAATTGCACCCTCATGTCCTTTTATCTACTCCTATCGTTTAAGAGTTTGATATAATCATTAAGGAAAAATATTCAATTGTGTTAATAATAATACGAGATAATTACTCTTATCTCCTATTTGAAAGGATATAATTAACGCTTTCTTAATTTTTTAAAGTGGCAATATCTCGAACCAACTTTTTAAAATTGAAATACGAGATAAAAATAATTAGAGAAATAGATTACATGTGCCAGAGGTAGTACTTCTTTACCAGGTCAAAAATTATATTTTTTCTTTGCTACAGGATAGAAAATTTATTGCCGCTCATTGTTAAATTTCTAACAGGACATTAGCATAGTGGTTAATGTTGAGATGCTAAGACCAACAATCTTATCGAAGTATAGATTTGTGTACAATGAAAATAAAATGCCACTCCTACCAAGATCTTTCACCAATTTAGCATTAATTTTACGGTAATACACAGTAGTAATGGTGGAAAAATGAATGAAAAATAATAATTCATTCATATCGTTCACTAAAAATGAGTTGGATAATGAACTTTTTAAAAATTAATCAAATATAGATAAGATTTAAATCATCCACTTAAAATATGGATAATTAATAGATAACCAATGTGTTTAACTTTTACATTAATTTGCAAAGACACAAATCGGGGTTATTCAAGTTTGGAAAACTAAATTTTTTTCCAAGAGTGATCATATTCCAGAAGCCATAAATAATATGAATATCTATATTATCCACCAGTTAACTCATTTTTTGTCCCTGTTGGATCAGATATTTTATTTATTTTTGTATTACCTCTTTTCGACCCCTCCATATCCGAAATGAGGCGCAATTTAATTACCACTCCTAAATCGTAGTATCCATTAAGGTGAGGTACAAAAATCATAAAACCAAGTTTTCACATAGAAAAAGATTTCTAGCTGGAATCTACATGGAACTGAATCAAAAAGAGAAGAATGAAAAGGGAAGCGAAATTTTACAGTTACTAAGTTACGAAAAAAGTATAAATACATTACACAGATAAGCAAACGACATTGGTTTTGTTTAGCGATATAATATATAAGTAACAAAATACTAAATGTTAATTATCTTATTAATGATCTTAAGTGATTTCGAAATAACTGTTAATTGTCTGAAGATAAACTCTAACATAAGAGTATAACTAAAACTGCACTCCAAATTTATCAGAGAACCAAAAAATATACCTATAGATGCGGATTATTCACATATTTAATTTTTATTTACAAAAAAGAAAAGAAAAGGAAAAAGAATTATAGACTGTTATAAGCAGGTCCTAAAGGCATAAGTCTATTACCATATACAATAATAACATGGCGAATTTAAATACAAAGTGAGTGATATTTAAAATAACATTAACAACAATATTAGATAGTTGTTGGGTTCGGGCATAGCCCGGACATACTCTCACTAGTGTATGTATTATATATGTGAATAATAGAGAGCATTGTCATATACTAGTGAAAGTGAACAAACATATTCAATTGCCTGAAAAAGATTAAAACGAAATAAAATTTCAAAGTTTTTTTCTTTTAGTACACTTCAAAGTCATCTACTGCGAGTTGGGCTCTACAATTGTCGAATCTATCCAAAATTAAGTAAACATTGCACGGTCTAGTCATTTTGTATCAATTTATGAAAAAATAATTTGTGTTCGAAATTTGTTGAAAAACAATCACTTTAATAATGAAACACCATAATAGTATCGTGAGTTTTGAACGAATTTTAAATATAAAACTATTTTCGTTACTAGTCCAGAAATAACTATTTTTGTAATTCCGCTAAATTAGCGGGTTGGACTGAAAAATATTTATTAACTCGCCGATCCAAGTAAATACTTCTTAAAATATTGTTATGCAATTTGTTAAAGATTTTCTTTTGTTTAGAGATTAAACATATTATAAACTAGCTTGTTTGGCCAAACTTTTCTCTGTTTCAGAAGTATTTTTTTTTCTTTCTTAAAAAAAATACTTTTTTTCTCAACTTGAGGGGTTTGCCGAAGCTTTTTTGGGGGAAAAGTGCTTTTGAGAAGAAGCAGAAACAGAAATAGTTTTGACTTTTCTTCTTACTAGAAATACCCTTAACAAAATATGGTATATGTTATAATAACCTTAATTATTTTAAATCTAATACTTAGAATTAGAAATTATATTATTGAACTCTCCTAATGTATAAATATTTTTTTTAATTTTTAGGATAGCTTCTAATATATTGTGACTTTTAAGATGAATGCTTTTATATTTGTTAAATTATTTTTTAATAAATTTAAATCATCTTGAAAAAATTAAAGTACTTTCAAAATTTATTTTCATATTTTACTTAAATAAAATAAAAAAACTTAATTATTATCTTTAAACAAATATTTGAGATTATTTATTTATTCATATAATATTAAGTATTAAGTAAATTTCTTCATCTCTTTATTCGTAATTTGATACTTCAAAGTACTTTTTTGAAAAGTTTAATCAGACACAAATTATTGCTTAGAAGTGCTTTTCACTTTTCAGATTGACTAGCCAAACACAAATTATTTCTCTTCAAAAGTATTTTTCGAAAAGCACTTATGAAAAAAAATAAATTTCAAAATAAGCAGATTTTTCAGCTTGGCCAAACACATTATAAATAAACAAATGAAGAATAATATCGGGTAGAACCGATTAAGGTAAATTGACAAATTAATTTACTCAAGTAAATTCGAAATAAGTTTAGCCATAATTCATTTCGTATAAATCCACCCATTTGACACCTTTAGTCAAACATAAATTGACTAGGCGTAAATAGGCAACCTCGGAGCACGAATAGCATGAGATAATTTGTCTGATTGTGGGCCCATCTTATGAGCATGTTGGCCCTTTGACTATTTGATTTTATCTTTTAGTCCCAGTATTATGTATTATTGCACTACTCCTTTTTCTCGCCATATTTTCCCTCTTTCTTAAAAAAACTAGCTAATATTTCCCCTTATCACTCTCCATAGTTCAAAAATTCTAGGGTTTTGCCAAATTCAAATTCCGTCCTGTTCTTCTTCAATTCGCCGATCGTCAACTCCGCCTGCGGCAAATATAGCGGCAAAAATGTATTGTCAATTTCCGGCTTGGGAATTCGAGCCATTTCGATAGCTGATTTGAATTTCTTCAGTAATTCTCCAAAGGTATGACTTGTCTGTTTCAATTTATAGGAAATTACTTTTGTGCCCTTCCATGGCCTTACTATGGGATGGACGTGTTCCGATTTGAATCCACAGAGTTGCAATTTTTGTGGCGTTTATATGCACATTTTGTGTAGTTCTAGTGTTGGTAGTGTTTTGTTTTTTGTTTGGGGTTTTTGTGAACATGTTTAAGCAGATTTTGGGGAAGCTTCCTCGGAAGCCGTCAAAATCATCATCATCATCATCTAACAGTGACTCGAATCATAGTGAAGTTTCAGCATTCTCATCAGTGAACTCAAATTCGAACTCTAATAGTAGTAATAACTCAAAGGGCTCGGGAAATATGGGGAAAGTGTCAAATTCAACAAATTCTGGTGTGTCTCATCTTAATAGCAACGGGAATCATGTCCCAGTGAAGCCGAATCAAGGGAAAAAACCCGTTCGGGTTAATGAACTGGCTGGAACCTCTGTTATGAACTCCATGTTATCCTCTTATGAGGTTCTTCCAAGTTTTCGAGATGTCCCAAGTTCAGAAAAGCAAAATCTTTTGATTAAGAAGTTGCAAATGTGTTGTGTACTGTTTGATTTTGGCGACCCTACGAAGAATCTGAAGGAGAAGGATGTCAAGAGGCAGACATTGCTTGAACTAGTTGATTATATTTCATCTGTGAATTCCAAGTTTAATGAAGTTACGATGCAAGAAATAACAAAAATGGTTGCTGCCAATTTGTTTAGGACATTTCCCTCGCCGAATCATGACAATGGGCTACTGGATATGTTTGATCCGGAAGAGGATGAGCCCACTATGGAGCCCTCGTGGCCTCACCTTCAGGTTGTTTATGAGTTTCTTCTGCGATTTGTGGCTTCATCAGAGACGGATGCTAAGCTTGCAAAAAGATACATTGACCACTCTTTTGTCTTGAGATTGCTTGAACTCTTTGATTCAGAGGACCAACGGGAGCGGGAATACTTGAAGACAATTCTTCATCGCGTATATGGAAAGTTCATGGTGCACAGGCCATTTATCAGGAAAGCCATAAATAATATATTTTACCGCTTTATCTTTGAGACTGAGAAGCACAATGGAATAGCAGAACTATTGGAGATCTTGGGTAGTATAATCAATGGATTTGCTCTCCCTTTAAAGGAAGAGCACAAGCTTTTTCTTGTCCGTGCTCTGATTCCCCTTCACAAACCTAAATGTGTAGCCATGTATCACCAACAACTCATGTATTGCATCACACAATTTGTGGAGAAAGACTGCAAGTTGGCAGACACTGTGATCAGAGGACTTTTGAAGTACTGGCCAGTAACCAATAGTGGCAAGGAGGTCATGTTTCTTGGTGAGTTGGAGGAAGTTCTGGAAGCTACCCAAGCCGCAGAGTTTCAACGTTGCGTGGTCCCTTTGTTCCGTCAGATTGGTCGTTGTCTCAATAGCTTGCATTTTCAGGTATCATATCCTGGTCCTCTTGATTCCATTTTTTGTTAGCTTGAAGTTCTCAGTTTATGTTGGGGTTGGTCCCTGTTTCTACCTCCATCTTCTTGGCAATTCATACTAAAAAATCTTTCTGATTCGGTGCTTTGTTAGATGAGGGGACCTATTGTGGGTTTCCCGTGCTTTACGAATTCGCAGGTGGAGTGTGGGTTTGTTAAATATTTGGAGGAGAGAATAATGACTGATCTCTTCAGTTATTGAATTAGCTGTGCTAATAACAAATTTGCTACTGGATTGAGATTGGGGTTTTCAGTATGTTTGTCTCAATATCTGCATGGAGGAAAGTATAATTTCACTGTAGCTTAATTCGAAAGATAACAAAGAAGAAATACTACAAATGTGGTTTCTTGAATGATAAAAAAGAAGAAATGACGAGGTATTCCAGTTGGCGAACTGGTCATGTCTGGATGAATGTGAAACATTAAGATTTAAATAACGGTATATGCTTATTATTGCTCATGTTATTCTTTTTTTTTCTTCTTCTGTTTCGGTCTTAAAAAGGTTTTGTTATTACTTTCTTTTGACGGGCTGATGATACACAAACGGGCACCATTCTTTTAGTTAATATCATCTTTTGCTTCGATTGAAAGACCTATTCACCGTTCAATTTGACCAGTCCATAGGTTTAGGAACCTCGTGCTGTTAGTTCTTTGACGAGCATATGTGCTCCAGGTTTTGTGAGTGGCTTACAACCAGGATCAGATTTAGGGGGGTGGGAACCCCCTTCGCTAGAAAATTTCACTGTACATATAAGGCAAAATCCGTTTTGTGCCTCTATATATTATATTTTGAATCCCCTTGAGACAGCCCAAAAGCATAGCTCAGTGGTCCAAGGGGTTCAAAACCTTTGTGAGGCCGCTGGTTCAATTTCCACTAGCCACAATCTCTTTTAATTTTTGAACTTTTTCTTTTTTGAACCCCCTTAGCGAAAATCCTGCATTAGCCCCTGCTCACAACTTACAAGTGATATATCATCAATCATATGAATGGAGGAGGACAGAAAGAGCTGTTGAGCTTCAGTTTAAAGAGATAGATACACAACTGGGAGTAGTTTAGGCAATTAGGCTAAGTTTAAATACTCCTTAGTTAGAGTTGCAAATCAGCGGAACAGCAGATATATCTCATACCAAATTAGCAATAGGCGGAGAAATTTGTGTCTAGAAGCAGAGAATAACCAGTCTACCTAACAAGCGTTGTTTAGTGAAGGATACATTAAAAATATTTGTTATTGCTGAAGTATAGAGGAAATGATCAGACTCAGTTTAAGCTCTCACATCTTGCCTCAGCAGCTTGTCATATTTTAGGCACCTTATATGACACAGACACAGACACAGACACAGAAACACAGGTAAACGCGCACACAGCAAGTTTATTCACGAGCTATTTGTGATGCTAAAGCTTCACTTATAGTTGCTTTTTTCCCAATAGAGATCAGGTCTATCCATTAATCTTGACATGCTATATGTTGATGGATAGTTTCTGTAGAACATTATTTACATTTTCTTAGATTTCCGGCAGTAGGCTAGAAAGATTGATCAAGAATGACTCACGGTTAAGGTCCCTCATTTTGAAGCAGAATTTAGGTATTAATTGCCCTTCACATTCCCTGGTGAGCCTGGTTATGGTTTCAAGAAGATAAGGCAAAATTCCTTTGTTGAGTTTCAGCTTGTATTTATTTTGACTCCAACGAATATGATTAAACTCTTGTGGATTGTTTCAGCTAACAAAGTTTTCACAGGTGTTGGAAAGCAGTGCAACTTTGAGGCAGAAGCTAGAACAATTTACTACTACAGTTCCATAGTTGTTGCTACTGCTATTATTGCTGACAGTACGTGTAGAGTATTGTTATGATTGGCAATGTTTATTTTGGCATATCAGAAAAGAGGTTAATTTGTTATGCTGTAAAACAGAAAGCAGGTGAGAAAAAATGAGATGGAAGGTGTATAGCCTTTTGTAAATCAAAGGGGAAGCTGAAGGAGATACTTGCATGATAACTTCAAACATTGTCAATTCGTGATAAGTCATAACAAAAACTAGTAAGGGAAGTGTAAAAGTATTGCGCGCCGTGGGTGAATGATTAAAATCTATGAGGAAAAGGGACAGTAGGTAGTATTTGGTGTTTTCACTTTTATTCCCGCAAAACTATATCTTTTAATGATTTATGAGTTCTACAGATCAATAACACATGGTCAGAATGCTAATCTCCTTTTTGATTTATGTGTTTAGCGACAACACATGTCAGAGTGCTATCTCCTTTGTGATTTATGTTATGTCTCCTTGGTTGAGTTTCCTCAGCACTTTTTTGATATTCTCTAGGATTCAAGTTTGATAGAGCGTCTATCTAAGCGGATCATTGTTCCACCTATAAATGAAAGGCAAAACTTTTATGTTGTTATAGTTAACTTGAAAATATAAATGATCTCAAAGAAAAAAGAAGTAAATGATAAATAAATGCTATTTCTAGTCAGATTGTGGAATTCCTTGAGGGAGAAAGATGAAAACAAATTCTAAGACATGGTTGGAACATGCTTTGCTTGTGAATTGGCACCCTTTTCTTTTCCTAACGAACTGTTTCATGGAACCAAACAAAGCATTTATGATATTCAGGATTTATGCAGCCAAATCCAACTAACTATGGATTGAGGCTTAGTTGCTGTATACTTTTCACAGCTTTCGTGGTTGACAATTGTTTACTTGACTTTCAAGTATTGGGGGTTGGGGGGGGGGGGGGGGGGGGGGGGGGTGGCGGAATTCATGTGTAATGGAGGATTCATCACCTTGAAACACTTTAAACTTGAGATGCAGTGCCGGGGATGTAACCCCTTGCTTTTTGGCCCTTATGTGGGTTATGTGGACATAAAGAAATAGATGAGCTCTTTGGCATGCCTTTTGCTTCTAGTTAGTTTTTGGGGCATCCATGAGGTCCAATTAGCATCGATTTTGGTACAATTTTTCTGCACAAGTTTATTTACTTTTCGTTTACCCTCTATGCCTTGGATTTCCCCCACTACACTAACAAAATTATTACCTTATAAAAAGCCACTTTGAACGAAAGATTTAACTTAGATAGCTTGGCTTGGGCATTGCGGCCTTCCCTGACTTTTTCCAGTGATCAAGGTAACGAATACGTCTAATTAGTCAAATGCTTTTGCCTCTTTGTCTGTTTCATATTTTGCTCATGGTTTATTTCTCTTGTTCTGCTAAGGTGTCCTTAATTCTTTAACACTGCCATTTATCAATTTTCCTGGTTGGTTCTGTATTATGATTCTAAGTCACTTTTGAATTGAATTTTACTATAAATGGCTAGAGCCTGGAGAATAATTTCAAGCTGCATGCGTTCTTTGTTAACAGAATAACAAAGCAGCCTAATCTTGTCGGTGAAACGTCAAAATACACATTGCCTATTCTTATTTGTAAGAAACCTCAAAATACACCTTGGCTATATTTCCTATTGGAAAAAGATTGTCAAGTTGTTACTTCTAGAATCATCATTTGCATAAGTCTATTCTGCTCTTGAATGTCTCCGTTTCCCATTGAATTGGCAGGTAGCTGAACGTGCTCTATTCCTGTGGAATAACGATCACATTAGAAATCTAATAATTCAGAACCGTGAAGTGATCTTACCCATAATTTTTTCCCCCTTGGAGAAAAACACCCATGCTCACTGGAACCAAGCTGTTCAAAGTCTGACCTCTAATGTAAGGAAGATCTTTTCAGACGCTGATCAAGCACTTTTTGATGAGTGTTTAGAGAAATTCCAAGAAGATGAGATCAAAAACAAGGAGACGCAGGAGAGACGGGAATTGACCTGGAAACGTTTAGAAGATGTAGCAGCTTCCAACTTTGTGAGTAATGAAGCTGTGCTCGTCTCTAGATACGCTTCTTCTGTTGTCATTGCTACCAGCACCAATTCACGGACAAATATGGGTAGTTGAAGAAAGCTTGCTTGCTAATCTAGAATTTACTATTTTCTACTAGTTAATGAACCGTAGATGTGGGCCCAAGAATTGTATTTTGTTACTTGGTCCCACATCCATGGTAATGAGCTTAGCCGCCAGACAATGAAGGTGAAAATGGGGTTTGTGGATACCAAGTTTCTCTTATTTTTCTCTTAATTTCTGATATCTTTTGGGGGCTGAGGAGCTGGTGTGCTCGGCTCATTGCTTTTGGTCCCATCTGCACGGGGCGTTTGTACTATAGACTTAAGGTCTCAGATATACTGTTGGTATTCTTGCTGATAGTAATATTTATTTGGTTATATTTTTTGAAAGAAGGAATATTTATTTGGTGATATGATGCTCAATTTTGAATTTCAGCAATAGCATCTTGAGCACTACCAGAGTAATGTAAATTGCAACCCTTTTGAGGGACTGTCCCTGTTACAGGTGCGAATAGTTGATGAACTCCAGCGACTCCACAAAGGTTTTTTACATGTAAAGAGTCCATGAACTCCACCGACTCCAAACACTGCATATACTGACCGCATAGTGGAATTGTATTCCAAGTTTCTCCGTATGCTAGTACGTACTAAACCAGTTGAATATGCCGAGTTTATGATATTTCCCTTTGTGGATAGTTAAGTTAAAGAGCTTTATTGTTATTGTTCTATTGGTAAGAGAAAAAAATCATAAGTCCTATGCTTTGCCTGACCTGGAAAAGATTAAGGAACATGTCCCACAAGTGCTTTACTAAAAAAAAGTTAGTTATATTTGACCTATCCCATTCCTCGCTAGTTGGGTGTCTTTGGTAACACACGATTTCAGAAGCATAATGGGTGGTGTTTGAGCTTGCATTTTGCAGTAAATTTTCTCCATTTACACTGGTTTTGCACTTTTATGGTTTGTGCATTATCTTTTCTGTCTACAAGGCAGAAAAAATTACAGCTTAAAAGTCCAAGGGTATGCAGAATGCACTTGCATGAAAAACAATCTTAATAATGTTGGTATTATTATTGACGTCTGGTGCCATATACATTCTGATCAAACCTCCCAATAGAACACTGATGATGAACAGCTTGCAATATATCATGTCTCAAATGTTTCCCAGCTGTGGCAAAAGACATTTTATCATCCCGAGCAGTCCATTATAACACGGGCAGAACAGTCTCATATGGATTAGAAAGTTGATCTGCATATATATTTCAACATGCAAAACAGCGCGATGCATTATTTCTGGGGCCGAGGAAAAGTTAAGGTACTAAATTGAATGCTATTTGGCCACCAATCATTTAGAGAGACCATGTTCTGCCATTTGTATTACAAAAACAGCAGTTCAAATATGCTTATGAAACAGACAATAAGTGAACTGCTCCAGAAAAGAAGCAGGAGTATAATATTGATATGAGGCTAATTGCAGGAAATAAATTCACTAGTTTTCTCCATATGCTCGAAAGCTATACCGCTCTTGGTAGAAGTCATTGAAGTAGAGATCAGCTTCAAACCATTTTGGATACCGAACAAGGTCTCCCGCAACAAACTGCATAAATCTTTGGCTTCCTTCAGGTACCACCCTTACCTCACCTTCTTCAATGTAAACCAACTGATCCACATGCCAATCCCAAGGTAACTTACATTTGCCAGTTTTCCACATTGACCATCGCGGAACTCCAAGCTCCATTAGTCGGTCTTTTGTTACATTTCTCTCTACTCTCACATTATACAACTCTTCCAGTGGTTTCTCTGTCCTCATTGCCCTTACTCCTTGATATCCCCTGGAGGATGCGCGGAAATTTGTTCGTTCTAGGCTGCTAGTGTTGGTGGATAAGTAGCTTAAAGCAGGCATTGTTATGAAACTCGCCATATGACACAAATGTATTGCTATTACAATAAAAAAGGAGCTAGCCTCAGCTGCACAATGTCAGCAGAAGGTTAGTCTAAAGCAAGTATATTAAATACACACAAGTACTGCTTTTATCTTCCAACATAATGTCAGAGAGAAATACAAGAATCTCAAATTACGCAGTACAAATCCCACAAGCATGATTTACCTGATTTATGGATTATGATGCATCACTTATAGATATATAGTCCTGATGTAGGAATCTCAATCAAATGAACCATCACAGGCCTAATTTGCTCTTCTTTAAAGCTTTTTCATTCGTGTTTAAAGTATAACCAACCAATCAAATATCATATGTCTGGAGCATTTTATAGCAGGTTATGCATTTCATCTCGAATCTTCTAGTCAAATTGTACTTACCAGAACAAACAAATGTATATGTATATGGAAGTACATTACTGCTTTGCCCAACTGTTTCTGAGTTCATATAAGTAAGTCGCCTTGACATGATAAAATCAAAAGAAAACCTTTTTTCTTGGGGGAGAAACTGGCCCCTATCTCATACTATCCAAAGAAATATGTGAAAATTTGAAGCCTATTCAAGTCTCAAGACCAGGTTTGCTCAGTAGCAACAAGATGGTAACAATCAGACATATTGGGGGCTTGGAATGATAGTTTCATCCTTGCTTAGTGCACATATTAAAGCAAATGCAAAATTTCAGGTTTGCACCAGCAGTTGACTCAGTTAAGTTCTAGCCTATATGAATTATTTTCCAAAATATTTTTTTTTTGGTTTTCCACGCGGTGTCCGGTATCCGCATCGGAGCCCGACTATATTCGGATTCGCGCCGCGTAGGGCCCCATTGAGGGGAGGGGGAAACACTCTCTACCAAGGATTTATCCACACCCAGGGCTCGAACCCGAGATCTCTAGTTAAGGGAAGAGTAGTCCCATCCACTTCCGGCAAGATTATTACTCCCCCTTCACATTTAAAATACAGTTTCCTCATTTTGAGATGTTCCTAGGAATATTTACACCATTTATTAATTATATGATTCTATAGAACCTTCACATCCAAAAAATTTTATTTACCCAAATTTCAAAATTTTGATGTGAATTTTCTCTAATAAACTAACATTTCAACCTTCAATACCACAAATATAACAGACAATCAGATTAACATCCAAATTCTATAGTCAATTAAAACATCTTGATATAAGAGGGAGTTGAGGGAGAACTAGTTTCTAAAAAAGATACTCTGTTCAAGCAAAAAAAATAAAAAAAGAAATGGGTTCCCATCTATACATGATGTTATGAAAAAAAAAACAAAATGAAGTGAGAAATATTTTGCAACCAAAACGCAAAAGGAGGTTTCATAGAACAATAAGCTTACCCTTTTCTTAAACACAGATGAAGCAGGGAATGGTAGATTGGTTCTTAAACCCTCGAGAGTGGAGTGTTGAGGAATAGAGAGGGTTTATCGCAACTGTCGCTTTATCTTATCCAACCTTTGGAAAAAAAGAAGAAAAAAAAGAGTATTGAAATGGTAGAGTTTCCTGCTGGTGAATTGAGGTTTATAGTCTGTTTGGCCAATTTTCTAAAATAAGAGCGGTTATAGCTTGTTTGGCCAAGTTGGAAAAATAAACTTATTTTGAGAAGTATTCTCTTAAAAAAATACTTTTCAGAAAAAATATTTTTGGAGAAAAATAGTTTATGCTAAACAATTTGAAATGCACTTTTGCATAATAATTTATGTTTGACTAAGCTTTTCAAAAAATACTTTTTAGTGTCAAATTATAAATAAGGACATGAAGAGATTTACTTAATAGTTAATAATTTATAAGTAGAGGAACAATTGTCCTCCCTTTCCCAATATCGGTGTTATTTTAGTAGGACTGTATGTGAGAAATTGCCCAAAATTAACCCATATTTCTCGTTTGTTTGTGCTGTTTTTCGCAAAAAAAAAAAAAGTTAGAAAATGTTCTATCCGCTCTCTACGCATTTCACCGATTTAGATGTCTCATATTTCTAAAACTTTCGGTTTTTCAAATACACGGACCTAATTTTGTGTCATCAAATACAAAGAAAATAGAATTCTATTTATGGTGAATGTCTATATTCTAGAGAGATTTTAGGGTTTGTTACTTAGTGACTAAGTCACTCTTTCCCTATAAATAGAGAGGTTCTCTTCCATTGTAATTCATCCCAAAATTCAATAAGAATTTCCTCTCTCTTTCTCTGCAATATTGTTCTTGTTCTTTATTATTTTATAACACGTTATCGGCACGAGATTCTACCGTCTCAAGAAGCTCTTTGAGAAGATTAAGGTATAACTTTTCTCCTTTTTTTTTAATTATGACATGCATTATGAAAAGAAAGTTCGATGCCCTTGAAATTTCGGGCAAGAACTATATGACGTGGGTGTTATACGCTGAAATCCATTTAGATGCAATGGGTCTTGGAGACGCCATTAAAGATAAAAATAAAACATCTACCCAAGACTGTGCTAAGACCTTGATTTTCTTGCGCCATTACCTTGATGAAGGGTTGAAAATAGAATATCTTACAATCAAAGATCCACTTGTTTTGTGGAATGGCTTAAAAGAAAGTTATGACAATTTAAAGTTGGTCACTCTTCCACAAGCACGATATGATTGGGCTCATCTGAGGCTCCAAGACTTTAAGTCTGTTTCTGAATATAATTCTGCGATGTTCAAAATTACTTCTAAATTGAAACTCTATGGAGATACTATCATTGATTATGATATGCTTGAAAAAACGTTTACAACGTTTCATGCTTCCAATATGGTCTTTCAACAGCAATACCGAGAGAAAGGTTTCAAGAAGTACTCAGAGTTGATTTCTCTTCTCCTTGTGGCTGAGCGAAATAATGAGTTGCTCACGAGAAATCACGAAAATCGACCCACTGGGTGTACACCACTGCCTGAAGTGAATGAAGTGTATTCCCATTATGCCAAACGTGAGAAAGGCCGTGGCCCTATTAATGGTCGTGGTCGTGACCGTGGAAAAGGAAGAAATTTTCCTGGTGTTAATCACCCCCCAAAGAAAAATAACCACCAAAAGTGAAAGAGAAATATGAGAAGCCAACGGCAAATGATTCAGAAACTGAATGTTATCGTTGCGGTGGAAAAGGGCATTGGGCAAATATTTGTCGTGTACCAAGACATTTGGTTGAGCTTTATCAAGCATCTCTAAAGAATAAAGGCCCTGAAGCTAATCTTGTCTATGAAAATGAGACATCACCCACTTGGATGTGACAGACTTCTTTGAGCACCCTGATGGATAAATAGACCACTTGATCGGTGATGGATCCGTGGTTAAAGATGATTGAGTAGTTTGGTTTTTATTTTTGC
Organism: Nicotiana paniculata; assembly: GCA_005239505.1. Taxonomy (NCBI): domain Eukaryota; kingdom Viridiplantae; phylum Streptophyta; class Magnoliopsida; order Solanales; family Solanaceae; genus Nicotiana; species Nicotiana paniculata. The sequence goes on from ML325664.1 coordinate 59,280, forward strand.
CTAGTCGTAGTAGCTAGTGAATAAACATCATATAATCATATTTCTTTACCTGTGTAGTAGTTTTGCAATAAGAATTAATTAGTATGTCGAATTAGTATAATACTTCTTTGAATAAAACTATTGGGTTTAGTCTGCTTGTTATCTGCTAACAGATGCACTACGACACTTTGCCTTCAAAGTTTACTGAGTTTGAATATTATTACTTAAATTGATATTATTAAAAGACCAACAATAAAAGATGGCTTTGACTGTTGAAGTGAAAAGCTCAATATGAGTAGCTTTAAGAAAACAAAATAAAATTTACTAGAAATCATCAATAGTTCAAGATGAATAAGGTACAAGAAGTAACTTGAAACAACTGAAGAATCTTACTCTGTTACAAGGAAGGAACACAGTGCTAGCTTTATTCAGTAGGGCATCAAGTGTAAAAGAAAAATACGAAGGAATGGTATTCCTTCTCTATTACGAATAAGTATTTTATACTATGCTAATTCTTCTGTATATTGGAGTTGGACACTAAAAACGATTGCCCGACATCTATACTATTGTTCTTTTAAATAACACTTGTGTCGCTTATTTTTTTTAACAGAGTGGATGTCCTATGTTTTTGTGTACTATGTTCATTCGTATATTTTTTTTTGTATGTCAAACTATGAGAAGTAAATATGGATACTTCACAAAGAAAATCTGGATCAATGTTTAATTATGAAAATATTTATTTAGTTGATTCATGTACGACACATACAATATTCAAAGAGAAGAAATATTTCTCTCATTTAAGTATGTGTAAGGCGGATGTTACTAAAATTTTTGGTAGTAGTAAATTAATTGAAGGCTCCTGAAGATCTACTATAACTCTGCCTGAGGGAACAATACTTATCATAGAGAATGCAATGTCCTCCAAGTCCAAAAGAAACTTGTTGAGTTTTAAAGATATCCACCGAAATGGATATCATATTGAGACAATAGATGAGAATAATCTTGAATATCTCATCATGACCAAGAATGTCTCTGGCCAAAAGAGGGTTATTGAGAAGTTTCCTATTTATCTTGTGGCCTGTATTGGACAAGAATTAGTGCAATTGAAGCACATTCTATTGTAAATCATAAGATTACTGATTCCAATACTTTTGTACTTTGGCATGATCGATTGGGACACCCTGGATCAATTATGATGAGACGAATTATAGAAAACTCAAATGGGCATCCGTTAAAGAATTTAAAGATTCTTTTAAATAATTAATTT
>ML325665.1:0-45209 GCA_005239505.1 Nicotiana paniculata
CCACATAAAACAACACTAAAACGATGAATTAAACTAAAAAATCAATGAAATTCCTCAAAACTTCTATAAACATTAGGTTTTGCATTTAAGGTCCGAATCACGTCAAACTAAGTCCGTTTCTTACCAAATTTCACAGATAACACATATAAGTCATATCAAACCTGTACCGGGCTCCGGAACCATGATACGGGCCCGATATCACATGTTTCACCTCAAATTTCATTTTAAAAAACCTTTATATTTTTCAGAAAATAATTTTCTTAAAAAAAATCATTTCTCGTACTTGGGACCTCGGAATTCGATTCCGGGCAAAGGCCCAAGTCCCATATTTTCCTACGGATCCTCCGGGACCGTCAAATCACGGATCCGGGTCTGTTTACCAAAAATGTTGACCAAAGTCAACTTTATTCAAATTGCAACACAAAAATATTATTTTTATCAATTTTTTTTCACATAAAGGCTTCCCGGCTACACGCCCGGACTGCGCATGCAAATCGAGGTGAGATAGAAGGAGGTTTTCACGACCTCAGCACACAAAATTAGCTAGAAATATACGGGATGACCTTTTGGGTCATCACAATCTCCCCCTCTTAAACAAATGTTCGTCCTCGAACGTGCCAAGATTCACTTTTAACTCATCCAATCACTGATTGCGCACTTCCAACACACACCCGCGGGTGATCCCACATCACCGCAACCTACATAAGCCTGATGACACCATCAAAACTGCAATATAGCCTTCTCATCACCATCGATAAGCCTCATACCTCACTTCCTCACCTTCTACTCATTTCCAAAAGACCCGATTCTAAATCCATATCCGGCATTAGCCTCAACCAGCTGCATCAACTCAGGTCTACACCCATAAGGCACGACCACACAACATAGCACATCACACATAGGCTCAATAACACTTTTGATCACAATAACTTCCCGAAATCAACTCAACATTGGCAATTAGTCCCACATATGGAAGAACTCTGTTTCCAAATCCCATAATATCGATAATGATGCAATAAACATGAAGACCTCATCATTAGACACCCGAGTCACCGAGTCACAGCTAACACCACCGGGCACACATCCCACAAGCTAAACTATAGAAGCACATAACGAAATGACTGAGTATGAAAATAGAAGCATATAAAGGCACTATCAAACAAGCCCATAGGCATAACTCTCTATCAATACTGACTTAAAAGAGCAATATAACAAGGAAGAAGCAAGGCATATGAACGAATCACAAGATTCCATTATGATATAATCCACTGCGGTACTCAGCGCGGTCCAAACATATCAAATCACAAAGAATCACAAGGGTCTCACCCTCAACTCTATGTCACATGCCGAATATATATCACACCAATAGAAATCTCCCGCTAATTCATCTCGGCTAACAAAATCATAGCGCTCACTTAACTCACATCTTAGTGGAGTATCAAATCACAGCTCGTAAGCAAAATATTTAGGAAAATCACAGAAATCTTACCACGAAGAACACAAGGACTCACTTCTAATTTCACCACTAGAAAGGATGAATAAAACAATGATAGACACGGGCTACTACTCATAGAATCTCCCAACAGGAGAAAACACAAAAATAGAGTGCAAAACATGAAACTCACTCATAAATGAAACAACAAATAATGGAAACTCGTCCTGACCAACAGGACTATAGTGAAATACAATGGTACCCCACTTTAGCACATCAAGCCATACCTGGGTGATGATATCTGGCATGACGGCCTCTAGCCTACTATATGCAACACATCAACGGGTCGGGCCTCCCCCTTTGGGAGCCTCCTACCCACCTGAATACCCTGCTATAACACACCTACCTGAATCCTGGAATAATCTCTCACCTTGTGGCTAACATCTCCACACTGAAAACAATCTCTCTGCCGATGTGGCTGTGGAAAACATACAATACGGATCCTCTGAGACCCATGAGTACCTGAAACGCTCCCATGCGAAGCTGGTAATGCAAATTGAACTGGCTGACCCACTACTGTGAGGGGTACCCTGCTTCCATATAAAGGACTAGTGGATTTCTCTAATCTACGAGGCCTCCTTTCCTCCCTGAACCCTCACTCCCGATCTCGTCTGTCCTCTCGCTCCTGGTCCCACAAGCTCTCTAACCGGCAGCGATCCCTACTACTTTTTGAAACGAGGCATCTGACTCTAACTCTCGAGTCCTGCTGAACCGAATATCATGTCTGAGTCCCTAAATGAATCTACGGGCTCGACTCCTAACTGAATCAACCAACTGAGGTACATAACTGGCCGACTCACTGAATCTGACGGCGTACTCCAATAGTGACATGGCGCCCTGACGCAACTGTTCAAACTCTACGCGCCGAACATTCCAAGGAACTGAGGTGCAACCTCCCTCAAAAGATCTCCGAAAACTGAATCCTTGCCAGTGAAGCTAACTCGGCCAGGTTACCCCAACTCATATGCCGCCACCACTGATCAATCCACTACTCTGAACCTGATATGTGACAAAAACAATCCCGCTCGTTTCCACAACACCCGAAATGCGAAGAATATAGTGACACTCCCCAGGAAACCCGGGGAACTATCTTTCGCCAATCTACTGAAAGATAGAAGGGTGGTACTTCCTGTACCTATCAAGTCCGAGGTATTCTTCCTCCAATGCTACTTCCCTAACCATGGGCTGAATTGAAACCACATGTCGTGCTGCCATGACAACTGGAACCTGACCAATATGATCTCACTGCTCTGGAGTGTAGACGGTGGGAGTCTGAACTCCTCCCCTGATCCGTTTAATAGCTGTTGAACTAGAATCAACCTTGCATGAGTCAATGTACCAATTATTCTCAAAACTATGCCCAGGCCTCCTGAAGTCCCGGGTAGCCACAGGCACCCCCAGTACCTGTCCCCCAACTAGAACTTCTGGGGACTCCTCAACGGCTGCTCTGGTAGGCATCTTAACTGCGGCACGTGCTCCTTGTCGGCCTCTGTCTCTGACCCTTTCAATGTTTTCTTTGGGTAACATCATCAGGAACCGCGGCTCGTGTTCTCACCGTTGGTGAGAGAATGGATCGATAATTTCAGACTTCAAGATCAATGAATTCGCATGACAGGAATGAAGGAAGTGAAATTGTCCTAATAGTTTCGTAGCCTCTCGAAGATAAGTACAGACATCTTCGTACCGATCCGCAAGACTCTACTAAACTCGCTTATGACTTGTAGCACCTATGAACCTAGAGCTCTGATACCAACTTGTCACGACCCAAATTTCCCTCTGTTGGGTATCGTGATGGCACCTAGTCTTATGGACTAGGTAAGCCTAACATTTCCACTGAACAACAACAATAATAAAGAAATTTTAACAGTCTCGATATAGAAATCTTGACAGAGTTTACAATTTCCCAAAACCCGATAAATACAAGTCATAAGCTCTACGACATCTTTCAACCGAATCTAAATACAACTGTCTAGAAATAGTAAGTACAGTTGACATAAACAGGAAGGTGACTCCGAAGCCTACGAACGCAGCAACAGGTTTACCTTGAGTCTCCTCATCAACGATCCACACAGCTAACAAAAACAATTACCTGGATCTGCACACAAAAATGCACAGAATTGTAGCATGAGCACACCACAACGGCGCCCAGTAAGTATCAAGACTAACCTCGGTGAAGTAGTGACGAGGACTAGTCAAGACACCACTGGTCTAATAAGTAAAAAGACATAATTGTACAAAAGACCGAAACATAATATCTATCTAATTTTTTTTTGATATAATTAACGGTACGATCGAATAATACGGAAGAAAATTTAATAATTACGATCAACGGACAACATAATAGAAATACGTAAGGAGAATGGAAGGAATGCAAGCCAAATGTCGGGAACCACAACCTAATAAAACACTAGTAACTCAGCACTGCATCAATTTATTCACGTCAGGCCTTAGCCAATAAACTCAATAAAACTGGTCAAACCTTCGAGTGAAAACCTTTAAATCGTGAGTTTATTTCGAAATCTTTAAAGATATAATAATTTCGGAATAGAGAAATTTCTTTTTTGAAACATACTTTCTCTGAATGTGTATATATATATATATATATATATTTATAAAGAGAAATATTTAAAACATAGTCTCTTCAAAATACGTGGTGTTCAAATATACTTCTCCAAATACTGCTCTTTCAAATATCATTTTTTCTGCAAGACAAATACTTTTCAAATATACTTTCGAAATAGAAGTCCTTCAGACATAACTTTTCTTGGAGATAATTTCTTTTCAGCTATATTTTCAATAGGTATATATATATATATATATATATATATATATTTCGATCCAAACCTCCTCAATGATAAAACCACCGGAACTCAGTCCGCAACTCAGAACTTGTCATGCAATGCAGTACTGGGGGGAAGCTCCCGAAATCTCGTATGTAGTCCCAATTTAAATATGCGATGCAGTACAGGGGGAAAGCTCCCGGATCTCCGTCCGTAGTCCCAATTTAAATATGCAATGTAGTACAGGGGGAAATCTCCCGGATCTCCGTCCGTAGTCCCAATTTAAATATGCAATGTAGTACACAGGGAAATCTCCCGGATCTTGGTCCGTAGTCCCAATTTAAATATGAAATGCAGTACAGGGGGAAAGCTCCCGGATCTCGGTCTGTATTCCCAATTTAAATATGCAATGCAGTACAGGGGTAAAGCTCCCGGATCTCGGTCCGTAGTCCCAATTTAAATATGCAATGCAGTACAGGGGGAAAGCTCCTGGATCTCGGTCCTTAGTCCCAATTTTAATATGCAATGTAGCCACTGAGGAAAAATAACCAGAATGCGATAGAATAACATATATTGCCACAACCGGCGGAAAAGCAAACAAGACCGAATGCAAAGTGCGATGAGCAAATCAATACAAAAACTTAAATCACAAAAATGGTAAAAACTCACTCATAAAAAGTAGCCACTGAAGGAATGCCAAGCACAAAGAGAAAGCAGCATAACGAGGGAAAACAAGGCAAATATACAGACGATTCTATATATTCAAGATCGCAACCAAGAAACCAAATCATCCTGGCAAGGGAATCAGCCATAACCAATCTCACTTAGACAATCAGCTTCACCGAATAAACTCAGTTTGAACAAATGCTCAGTAAATAGGCAGTATCAAAGAAATACCATCAACATGGGCGGTCATCAATTAAACCTAAGTAGTACTTAAGGGAAAAATCATTTAAATCACAATGTACGACTCACAGGCATGCTTGACCAACGTATAAATATTCTAATTACTTGTTAGACAATTATAGGGCGAGATTATACTAGTTTTAGTCACATAGGCAGCATATGAATAAATATATAGTATAATGGTAGGAAAAGTAAAGTCTTCATTTAAGTCAATTAAGATCATATAAGAAACAAGGAATGCTAGGCAAGTACTTCTAATTTGAGCAGGAAGAGATGAAACTAGAAATCAGTAATTCAGATATAATAAATTCATACACGGGTAACATAAGGACCAAAAATCCTAAAAGGGCAATCTATTTGCAAATAAGTCCGAGTACGCACTCGTCACCTCGCGTACGCGGGCTACAATCAACATAGAAGACTCAATACTAAGGGGAAGTTCCCCCACACAAGGTTAGGCAAGATACTTACCTCAAAGACGATAACCCGGTACTCAAAAATAGACTTCTCGGGCGGGAAGGCCTCCGGACGGCTCAAAATCGACCAAAACAGCTTCAAAATACATATAAAACGTATAAGGAACTATTCCGAATAATAAAGTCTTAATCGTTACAATATTATAAAAATCGACCCAAAAGTCGACCCCCGGACCCGCACCTCGGAACCTAACAAATTTTATAAATTCCGATTACCCATTCCGATACGAGTTCACCCATACTAAATTTATCCAATTCCGATAACATTTGGTCATTCAAATCATGAATTTTCATTTTTGAAGTTTTCTTTCAAAACTTACAATCCCCTCAACCCAAAACATAAATTAAATGATAAAGACAAGAACTAATTCATGAAACATAATTAATTATAGTGGAAGAACACTTACCCATTCGATTTTTGTGAAAAACCCTCAAAGAATCTCCCAAAACCGAGTTCTAGAAGTCAAACTATGTTTAAAATGGTGAAACCCCAATTTTGCAAACTTATATTCTGCCTAGGTGCTTTGTGAATTGCGATCGCGGTAATCGAGGTGCGATCGCATAGAAGGAAATGGCTGCTGGTGTAAGATGCGCTCCGCGATCGCGGAGAATCTTATGCGATCACATATAAGGGGCAGACTGGCTTCTGCGATCGCGGATGGAGTTATGCGATCGCTGTGAAGGAAAAACTGGGGGGTCCAAACAATGCTATGCGATCGCGATTACCTTTATGCGATCGCATAGAAGGAAACCAGAAGAAAACAATCAGCAGTTCAAAATAGAGAAAATTGACCCGAAACCCATCCGACTCTCACTCGAGGCCCCTAGGACCCCATCTAAATGCACGAACAAGTCTTATAACCTAACACGGATTCGCTCGAGGTTTCAACCACATAAAACAACACTAAAACGATGAATTAAACTAAAAAATCAATGAAATTCCTCAAAACTTTTATAAACATTAAGTTTTGCATTTAAGGTCCGAATCACGTCAAACTAAGTCCGTTTCTTATCAAATTTCACAGATAACACATATAAGTCATATCGAACCTGTACCAGGCTCCGGAACCATGATACGGGCCCGATATCACAGGTTTCACCTCAAATTCCATTTTCAAAAACCTTTATATTTTTCAGAAAATAATTTTCTTTTAAAAAATCATTTCTCGGACTTGGGACCTCGGAATTCGATTCCGGGCCCAAGTCCCATATTTTCCGTTTACCAAAAATGTTGACCAAAGTCAACTTTATTCAAATTTCAACACAAAAATATCATTTTTATCATTTTTTTCACATAAAGGCTTCCCGGCTACACGCCCGGGCTGTGCACGCAAATCGAGGTGAGACAGAAGGAGGTTTTCATGACCTCGGAACACAAAATTAGCTAGAAATATACGGGATGACCTTTTGGGTCATCACAAGGTGTGAATCTGACCACTAGTTGAGTCAGATTCACTCTAAAAAATGCAGGTGTTTGTTTGGTTTTGGCTAAGAAATGGTATGTTGATTTGATAGAGCTGAAGCAGCAGCAACTGTTGCCCTTCATTTAGTCTAAGACTAGTTTGTTTATTTTTTTTGTTTTTTGAAAGCTTTAATCTAGATTTACTAGTTATGAAAATTACATCATTTTCCTTGTTCAAATTATGGATTCCAGTTGTAATATTATGCACTGGACTTTTCTTAAAAGTTTGTATATTCATTAAACCTTGTGTTTTCTGTCCTTATTGGACTTGAAATTCAATTTCTTCAGGCCTTCTGAAAGAAAATCGCAGAAATTGGGCTAGTCTTGCAAAAAAAAAAATGGCCTAGTAAGCCTGATTGAATCTGGACTTCAGGCCATTGGGCCTGGGGTGTAAAATCCAGCGATGCTAATTAAGAACACAAAATGTTACTGTACTTATGTGGGGCTCGATACAACCTTTAAAAAATATAGTTTTTTTATGACAAAAATATTCGAACTTGTTAATACATTTTCCTACTGTCATTTAGGACTATAATTCGAATCATATGCAAATTGGATTATGCTTTTATTTTTGTACATTTTTGAATTCTTTTATGTAATGTTTCGCTTGACTGTTTCCATTTTTCTCTTAACACTGGCCTAAAATCGTGAGTGGTCCAGTATTTAGTATAGGTGTTAATCGGGTCGGGCTGACCCGTTAACAACCCAGTCCAACCCGGGTCAGCCCAGTTCAACCCGTTACTGTAGATAAATAGGCGGGCTGGGACGGATTGGGCGGGGAGCGGGTTTTAAATGTACACATTTTGTAAATCGATGCACCGGACCCGCTACAACCCGCTAAGCCCTTAACGGGTTCTTAATGGGCTACAACCCGGTTCAGCCCGTTAACCCGCCAATTTTTTTTTTTTAAAATTTTCTGACCTTTGCCAACGGTCAAATTCAAAAATGACTGTTGGCCAACGACCACTTTTTGCAAAAACAGCCATTTCGGCCTACCCCTTTAAGAAAGTATCCCCCACTCCTAATATTTGATAAATTATAATTTTAACCTTTTAAAAAATATAAATATCCCCCCTTCCTCTTCATTATTCCTCACAATTCATTCTCTTACTACTCTAATTCTCTCTCAATTCTCTCTTGATCTTATTGATTATTGCTCTTAAATTCTCAATTACTCATTATTTCAAGTTCTATCAAATATTTAGTTTAGCCATTACAAAATTATTATTATCAAGTATTCCAATTCAAGTGAAGTGTGGTATAAAGTATCAAGTTATCAATTAAAGTTTGAGATTCTATATCAAAATTAGTGTGGCATTCGGAATTCCGGTACACTCGTTCCATCTCTTTCTCTTCTTTGGTGTATATTTTTTATTATTTAGAATTATTAATTTAATTTCTTAATTTAAATTACATAATGGATTTACTTAGAGCGGCCAAAAAAGCTTGCACTAGTAGAGGTGGTAGTAAGAAAATTTCCAAAAGATCAAAAGGTGGTGTTGGTTCTTCTAGTAGCTTTACACATATTTCTGAAAGATCACCCGAAAATTTAAATGTAGATTATGGGCGACTTCAAGAAAATTATTGTATCACGATGATTTAGATGATATTCAATCACCCGATAATCTTGAAACACCACCAGCTACACCTGGTAATGCTAGCCAAACTCAAAATATTAGAGGTGGAACAAGTAAGCCTCCCCTCCCTATTAAGAAGAATCGAAGATTAAGAAGTAAGTGTTGGAATTTTTTTGACAGACTAGAAAATGAGAAAAATTATGTAAGATGTAAAATATGTAAGGAAATTTATAAACATGAGCCCGGTAAGAATGAGGGAACAGATCAACTTCGCAGGCACATGGAAGATGAGCACCCTCTTGATTGGGGAGTAGTTGAGGAAGTTGGGTAACAAAAACTTAACCCGAACACTGGGGGGGTTAATGGGTAAATACGATATTAAGAAAGATTGGGAAGAATTAGCTAAAATGATTGTTTTATGTTGTTTACCTTTTAATTTTGCTTCTTCACCGTATCTTGTTACTTATATTCAAAGAATTTATAACCCTTTATTTAAAGGTATTCCTAGAAGTACTTGTAGATTTGATATCTTTAGGCTTTATGGACAATATCAGACATATATACGTTATTTGTTCGCCAGTCTTTCTTGTAGAGTTTCTCTTACTTCTGATATTGGTCGTGCTGTAAATGGAAATGATTATTTGACTGTTACATGTCATTGGATAGATGATAATTTTTTTATGCAAAAACGTATTATTGCTTTTAAATATGATGAAGATCAAAGTCATACTGGTGCATTTATAAGTAATACTATCCATAAAGTTGCTATATTTTATAATATTGCAGAAAAAGTTTTGTGTATGTCATTTGATAATGCTTCTAACAACAATGCTGCTATTACAATATTAAAATTGCATCTACACCCACCATTTCCTGAAATATTTCATGTTAGATGTGGATGTCATATTTATAACTTGATTGTGAAGAGTGGCCTTGAATTATTTAGAGATGAAATCACTTTAGTTAGGAGAGTTGTTGGTGTAATTCAAGGAAATAATAGAAGTGCTAGATTAAATGCATTTTGAGGAAAAATGTGTACACTATGGACTAAAACCAAGACTCATGCCTGAAGAAATATTTACTAGGTAGAATTATACTTATTTATTCCTAAGATGTTGTTATAAATATAGAATGCCTATAACTGAAGTTGCTAATTCTCATTGTATGAATCCTAGCCATTTATTAACATCTAGAATTTGGGATGTCATTGAAGATGTTGTAAGATTTTTACAAAAATTTTATGTGGCTACACTTGAGTTTTCTGGAGCTTATTATCCTACTATTGCAAATGGTTTAGTTCATATTGCTGAAATTTCTCTTTTACTACATAATTTGAAGAAGAAAGAAGGATATACTGCTGTTGTTGAATCTATGCTAGATAATTTTAAAAAATATTTCTAACAAATTCCCTCTATTTACCTAATTGGTATTATTTTAAACCCTACTATCAAAATGATAAAGTGTCGCTTATTAATCAGTATTTTATATACTTATATGGATATTGGACCAACTGAAACTCCATATATTGACACTTGTATTTCTGATCTACACATAAATTTACAAACTTTATATAATTATTATGCTAACATTGTTGATGCTTCTTTGGCTGTAGATGCAAATATTCCTTCAAGTAATACTTCAACATGTGGAACAACTTTGGATGATGATGATGGTGTTCAAGATTATTTGATTTAATCTACACTAGGAGAGCATCAACAAACCAGTAGCCGGAATATTGATGAACTCCAATTCTACTTGCAAAAGTCACCGAAGCCCCTCACAAAGGATTTTCTACCGCTGGGTTGGTGGAGGAGCAACTCAAATCAATTTCCTGTTCTTTCGGTCATGGCTCGAGACGTGCTAAATGTGCCTATTTCAACATTCGCATCAGAGAGCGCATTTATCCAAGCAAGGCAGCAACTAGGAGATACTCGTCATTCATTGGGCAACAATGCTTTAGACATTCTAGTGTGCTTCAGAGATTGGATAAGATCAGAACGGCGAAATCAAGGGCATGACGAGGTAGATGAAGCGGAGGACCAAGAAATTGGAGATACAATGGTTTATGGTACCGATTCAACCAATGCTGGAAACCAAGAACCTCATGTTGACATGGAATAACTTACAAAAATGATGCAAAACATGTGATGTACTATTTTTTTTTTTTTTATAATTGTTGTAAACTTTTAATTTGAAACTTCAAAAATTAAAAAATCAAAAAAGAACTTGCAAATTAATTTGAAGTATTATATATTATTCAATCAAAATATCAAAGTTACTTACGTATCGTGATTGACTATTAGTCTTATTAAATAATTTTTTGTAGCCACTTACTATAACGACCCGACCGGTCATTTTGTGCTCTAGCGCATCGTTCAGCGGTTAGAGGCCATGAGCAGCTTCATTTCAGGTATTATGACCCATGGGCGTGGTCGGAATTGGATTTCGGGAAGTTTAGAGTTAATTTGGAAAGAAAATTCTCAATTTAGAAGCCTTAAGTTGGAAGAATCAACTAAGATTGGAATTTTGAGTAAACGACCTCCGAATCAGGATTTGAAAGTTCCTGTAGGTCCGTATGATGATTTCGGACTTGGGCGTATGTCGGATCGGGTTTTGGATAATCTAGGATTTTGACGTATATTATGGAAGATAGCATTTTAGAAGAATTTCATAAATTTGGGCTGTAAGGCATTTCAGTGTTATTGATGTCCGTTTAGGATTTCGAACCTGGGAATAGCTCCGTATGGTGGTTTGAGTTGGGAGCGCGATCGGAAGTGAATTTGGATGTCCGTAGGTCATTTTGAAGTCATTTGGCTAAAGATAGAAATTTGTAGGTTTTGAGAAATCCGACCGGAAGTGAAAATTTTGATATCGAGGTCGGAATGCGATTCCGGAAGTTGGACCAGGTCCGTAATGTCGAATATGACTTGTGTGCAAAATTTGAGGTCAATCAGACGTGATTTGATAGGTTTCGGCATGGGATGTAGAAGTTGGAAATTTCTAAGTTTATAAAGTTTGAATTTTAGTGCGATTCTTGATTTCGGCGTTGTTTGATGTGATTTGAAGCCTCGAGCATGTTCGTGGGATGTTATGGGACTGAGTCGTGTGATTGGACGAGGTCTCAGGGGGCCTCGGGAGTGTTTCGGGTCATTTTTGAGTGATTTGCTGCTGTTTGCTGGTGTATCTAGTGTGCAATGCGATCGCGGTCCTAGTTGTGCGATCACGGAGAATAAATGGAAGGGGCTGGAATTTTGGCCTGTGCGATCGCACTTGGAGGTATGTAATCACACAGAGGAGGATTTTGGGGGCTGTTGCATTGGTCTATGCGATCGCAGGTGTAGTTGTGCGATCGCACATAGGGAAAGTTTGAGGCTACGGGCTTATAGCTTGTGCGATCGCAAGGTTTAATGTGCAGTCGCACATTGTATGTTTAGAGGCTTTTGGGAATTTGCCTATGCGATTGCGACTATAGGAGTGCGATCGCATAGACGGTTGCTCTAGGCAGTGAACCATTTTAAAATGGGATTTGGCCATTTCCTTTTTCTTTTTCATGGCTGGGGCGAGTTTGGAGAATTTCAAAGGGTGATTTTCATCAAGCATCAATAGGTAAGTGATCCCTTCTCATCTCAAGTTAATTACAAGGTATATGCATGTATTAAAACATGAAAATTGTATAAAAATTGAGGGTTTTGGAGGGAAAAACCTGGAAATTTTATTTTGGATTTCTACCACGAATTTGAGCATGGAATTTAGAGTAAATTGTATATTTGAGTTAGTAAGACTATGGGTAGGGTATATCTTTGAGAAATTTTGGATTCCGGGCGCGTGGTCCCTAGGGTATTTTGGTCATTTCCTTCAACAGAGATGGGAGTTTATATAATTTGAATTGTTAATGAATATTGGAGTATATTTTCATTGGTTTGTCGTTATTTGAATAGTTTTGGGGTGTTGTGCATCGATTTGAGTCATCGGAAGGGCTTGGATGCCGGTTACGGAATTTCGGAGCGAGGTAAGTCTCCTTTCTAAATTTGTGAGGGGGAATTGTCCCCCTAGGTGAACTAATTAAGTATGTGCTATTATCTTCGGGGGCTACGTACACACGAGGTGACGGGAGTCCGTGCGTAGCTACTATTATGCCATGTCCGGGTAGACTAGGACCCACGAGCATGCTTTACTTGTGGTACTTGTGATCTTGCCAGTAATATTAGACCGATAATATGATCAAAATAGTAATTGAATCCCTAAGAAGACTAGAGTTCATTTTCTTAATCACCTAGAAAGAGAATTGATTCCTCCGTGGATAATTGTGTTCCTGATAAGGTTATATTATTGAATATCATTGAACTTGGCAAATGAGTTTCAAAACAAAGATTTAAAATCTATTTTTCATGTTCCTTTAAGAAGAATTTTACCACTTTCCTGAGTAACTGCTTTCTTGATAAAAATGAGATTTATTATGTGAATATGTGTACATATGAGCACCTGAGTCGCAGGTATGATTCGCGAGCAGGCTAGCGTTATTATTTTTATGTTGATCGCATCGCATGATCGATTCGCGAGGGGGGAATATAGATGCATCTATGGTTCGAGCCGTTCGACCCTTCGGCAGTGCACAATTTATTATTGTTGGTCCGCGTCGTTTGACCCTCGGCGTTTCTTGTGCATGATATTTTACTGCGTATTTGCTGTGATTTTGCCTGATTACTGGCCTGAAATTTTAAGTTGTCAATTGAAATTACAGAGATTTAAAGTTATTAGAATTTTTGGAATAAGTTGTTCCTTCCCATTGATTATTTGTTATTTGATTAAATCACCCATGTTTGATTAATGATTATTGAAATGACGAAGAGTTAAAGTGTTAAATGTGGAAGGGTTGATATTATTTATTCCTGATTTTAATAAATTGGCTATGATAATCATGCTTAGTATCACACTTGAATATAATAAATTGACCTCTAGCAAGTGTCTAATTCGACCTCTCGTCACTACCTCTCTGAGGTTAGGCTGACGACTTACTGAGTACACGTTGTTTTCGTACTCATGCTACATTTGCTGTGCATTTTTATTGTATAGGTACCTTCATAGAGATGTGGCTGGTTTGGAGACTTAGGTGAGCTGCATCATCCGAAGGTGATCCGCAGCTGAAGGAGTCTCCCTCGTATTGTATTACATTATTTTAATTTCCTTGTCCACTTGTATTTCGAACAAGATTTGTAAAAATTGTAAAATTCTTAGAAATTGCTCATGTACTTGTGACACGGTTCTGGGATGTGTATGTGATGTATTTTATAAAAAAAATGGAATATTAAACTGTTGTATTTACTTAACGGATTTTGTTTAGTTATTACGTAACAAGTTAAAGACAATGATTTCAAAAATGTTAAAACAGGAATCTATTTCAACTAATTAATGATTGGCTTGCCTGATGATTGTGTCCGGTGCCATCACGACCTTAATAGATTTTGGGTCGTGACAACATGGTATCAGAGCACTAGGTTCCCTTAGGTCTCACGAGTCATGAGCGAGTCTGGTAGAGTCTTGCAGATCGGTACGGAGACGTCTGTACTTATCTTGAGAGGCTACATGGCTGTTAGGAGTACTTCTATTCTTGATTCCTCATCGTGCGATTTGATTCCTTTAAGGCTAATGCCTATTTTTCTTCCTACTCAATCTTATGCGTCGCGAAGTGCTTGCTACGAATAAGGAATTTGAGGAATTGAAATACTGTTGTGTGTGTGGTGCGGGATGTTTCTCCCTGAGAATTTGATTGAGGCTATTGTCGTGGATCTGCGGAAGAGTAATATGTTGTTTCAGCCAGTAGCTGTGGTTCTGAGAACTTTGGGGCTATGCCAGATTGTATGATGCTTACGGTTGGTTATCGCGCGATGTCGATATGATGGAAGAATGCTTGCACATATGTTCAGTCCTGATGAATGGCTTGAAGGGAGGTCTTTTCAGAGTCTCATTTTGAGATTTCGGTATTTTAGTTCCGGCAGAGGAAAGGAAATTGGACTACGAATGTTCAAGTCTGGGGGAATAAAGTATTAATACTTGGTGTTATCAAGTGAGGTGGAGTCTTCACCTGTGATGTGTTAAGGTAGTCGGTGCTATGATTTCTTCGGTTGCATGGGGTCAGAGTATTGTGAAGAAGTATTGAAGAAGCGGCTGTCAGGGACCGTGAGGTATGGTGGTTCCATACTGGATGAGCATTGATGATGAAGGCAACTCGAGATAGATGAGCTTCAGAGAGTTTGAAGTCGTGGCGAGCTGCTGGTTTAAGAGCTGCAGGGAATGATATTCAATTGAGGCAGCAATTGGGAAGCATACGACGAATGAAGACATGTGAGAAGTGTCAGGCGGTGACTAAATTTCTAAAAGTCCAGGTGTAAGGAACGAAAGTCGGGTAGTTATTTAAAGGAACGAGTTTATCAAGTGGGAGAGTGGCAGCGTAGCACAAGGGTTCAGTGGTAAGACGACTTCCTATCTTGAGGGAAAGTTTGAGAGTTTTAGTGGATGGTGATTGGGTCCACGAGCTTAAGTTGAAATGTGGGTCATTTCGGCGGAAGGTTGGATGCAGCAGAGAGGAGTTGTTGATATGAAGAAGGATGCAGTATAGCTTGGAATTAGAAGATAGTGTCGCACATTTAATGGATGTCCATGAGGAGCGGATGGACTAGTAAAGTTGGTAAATGAAGCAGGCGTAGGGTGGGGTATTGATGTTGCAGAGAGTGTGCATTTCAGCATCGTTGGAAGGTGTCCGCGGGTGATTTACACAGGTGGGTTATCTCATGTGAATAGGTTAGCGGTGGCATGGTTGGCAAGTTTCTGCGAGGAATTCTAGTGGCTATTCAGTAGGAGGAAGAATGTGTGAATAATGCTAGAGAATTTGAGTATTTAGGGATTTCTAACAAGAGAATTTGGAAGAATTGGACGGATTGGTTGAGCAAGATCAAGTTAACAAAGGAGAAAGGATCTCAGCAGGGTCTAGAGTGGTGCAAGGAGTAGCTTCGGGCTAAGTGGGGGAGTCCCACCATCTGCAAATGGGTTGTAGAATTGTCTTCTCATGGGGTTGCGGATTGTCGGCATGTTGTCAAGTTATTACAGCTAAGGGAAAGGAGTAAACTGGTAATTGTGCATGTGATTTGATAAATGTGTGCAAAAGTTGGTCCTATCGGACCAGGGTTAGGCTTTGAAAGATTCAGAATTTATGCTTAAGGCATAAGCGGGTTGTAAGGATAGTGACTCAGTCACGTGCTTCATTGAAAATGGTGTTCATGTGCTAGAAGAGCCTTGGAGTCGATTGTGTTCGGGGCCAGTTAGAGTGGGTGACTCTCAGCAGCGGTCCTAGTAAATTCAAAAGTTAAGAATGCGGCGTTTAAGGGTTTCAGGCAGCGGTATGATTAAGAATTGAGCTTATGCAGCATAACTTCTGAGAAAAGGAAAATGGTTGGAGTATTCTATGATATGTTTCAGCATGCAGGATAGTATTGGGAAAGTGAGAAAAGTAAACTCCGGGTTGTAGCAAGATTTTCAGGAGGGTATGCGACGGGTTGTGGGATTTAGGAAGCATGGTCTCGTGAATCAAGGTCACTCGGGATGAGTGAGGGTTGAGTTTGCTATGATTTGAAGGAAGTTACTATTATTACTGAGGCAATTGAATATGATTAAAGAAGATAGATGGGTTAGCTATGGTTGGAATGACACATGTGCGACAGTGATCAGTTCCTTCAATGTAATTAAATTATGCATGTGGTTGGGCCGGTATGTGCGGGGCTTGTCGGCCGTTGTAATAGATTCCTTGTGGGAGCATTCGAGTACTATGGCTTGTCAGGTATAGGAGGATCCCAGAAGGTTTATGGTGGTTCAGATCACTACTTAAGGATTTGCATGTATTGTGATTGTGGGAATTTACTCATGTACTGTCACGGTTCTCTTGAATAGAAGTAAGGAAAAATGTTTCTATATGATGCAGTGTTCACCCTATTAGTGGTTCAGAAGTTATGATGGAATTCTTGCGCTATCTCATATTGGTATGTTAGGTGCGGTAAGCAGTATGTAACTGGGAGTAAGAATCGAGATTGGGGTTCGGTGTTAACAAGAATTTCATGAGCTCGGATAAGCAAGAAAAAGGGATTTGGAAGTTTAGAGTAAGCTGGTATTATCTTCAGTGTAACCTGAGATCGATATTTGGTGAGAGAGGCTTTGTACCCTGGTCATGGGTTCTTGATGTGTTTTGCGGCCTTAGTGTGGTCGGTGTTATAGATGTGCAGACTTGTTACCTCGTGGAAGGTAGTGGGAGCGTGGCCACAGGAAGATTTTATAGGTGTGACATGTAGTCACCTGATTGGTTGAAGATTTAGACCAAGTATAAGGAAGTGAAATATTGCTTATTTGAGGATTTATGCCTCGAAGGCGTTCAGTTCATTTGGTTGTGGATTGTGGGGTGTTGTCCCGGCCATGATGGTTGTTCTTGCGTATTATGAGAGGAAGTGGGTTAATATGGACCCAGGTAAGGCTATCAGCCTAATTCATTGCGAGTAGAATCGGCTTGAAGTGTATGAATGGATTTAAACGAGATTATGGGCTTCATGTGAGGCAGATGTGTTCATTTCAGTATAGCGCTCCTCAAGGAGGGGTGTTGGAATATCAGGTGTTGTTTCGTCTTCGTAAAATCCATGTAATATTATGATTGTGCCGTGTAAGTTGTGAAACGGCTTGATAATTTCTTATACGTTGAGGTCCCGCGTAGTGGTGATGTTATGTGAGCAGGATAGATCTTGAGATCCAGAGGATATATATATATATATATATCCTACCTCAGTTGTGGTTGAGTTTTGTAGCATATGGACTTATCAGTCTCCCCAGGATGGTATTATGCACTTAGCGTGCTTGTGATCGATATTCGGTAATGTGTAATAGTGAGCAATTCATCTTAGTGTATCTTTCCTTATGTGAATTTTATGTGTGGATCGGGTGGCACGTCGCCACGGGTATGTTATTTGGATAGGGTTGCACGCCGCAACAATGTGATGATGAGTAAGGTTACTATATTTATTTTTCTTATGTTTTACTTCCTATTTTCTAAGGAAAGTTCATATTAGTTGTGCGAGTTGAATAGTCCCTTCCTGAGTCATTTATTATTTATCATGTTCGAGTTATGGCCTATTGGCGCGATGTGGTATCATGTGAGGCTGTTGGTCATGTTTGGGGTGATTTGTTGTCTGAAAAATTCATACTGGGTGAGACGAGATTATTGGATCAGGGAACAACACCATAAGATTATGCGGACTATATTAAAGAACAAATACCATTATTTGGTTCGTAATGAGGTGATGATTCTAGTCAAAAGGAGATATTCAATGATTTGTTAACTCGGCAGTTGATTGTGAATTTCTATACATCTCCTCCGTTGTGGTGGTATCGCCAGCATTATAGCAAGATGTATATGTATATATCGTGAGGTGCATTGGGAGCATCAGATTCGTGGAATTTTGGCTATTAAGGTTCAGGGAGTGTCATTGTGGGCAGATGATGAATCATGCAACGCATGGTGCTAATTCAGCAAAGGCATGCAGTCATGTTCTGGTATATCGTGTGGTAGTTGATACGATGTTTATATTGGAACTAGGCTTGGCAGAGAATTTCAAGTGTTGGAACTGGATTCTGAGCTTATGGTATGGATAAAAGAGGATATCTTCAGATTTGATCAAGCTAATGTGCTCAACTGGATTTTGGTAGCACGGACAGGTGCTCGAGGTGTTAAACAGTGACTTTAGATAACTCCAGAGCAGTTCTTAGCACGTTCGAGGACGAACGTCTGTTTAAGTAGGGGAGAATGTAACGCGACCGGTCGTTTTGAGCTCTAGCGCGTCGTTCAGCGGTTTGAGGCCGTGAGCAGCTTCATTTCAGGTATTATGACCCATGGGCGTGGTCGGAATTGAATTTCGGAAAGTTTAGAGTTAATTTGGAAAGAAAATTCTCAATTCGGAAGACTTAAGTTGGAAGAAACAATTAAGATTGGAATTTTGAGTAAACAACCTCAGAATAAGGATTTGAAGGTTCCTGCAGGTTCGTATGATGATTTCGAACTTGGAAGTATGTCCGGATCGGGTTTTGGATAATGCGGGAGCGTTTCAGCGTATATTATGGAAGATAGCATTTTAGAAGATTCATAAATTTGGGCTGTAAGGCATCTTAGTGTTATTGATGTCCGTTTAGGATTCAGAGCCTGGGAATAGCTCCATATGGTGTTTCTGGAGTTGGGAGCGCGATCGGAAGTGAATTTAGATGTTCGTAGGTCATTTTGAAGTCATTTGGCTAAAGATAGAAAGTTGAAGATTTTTGAGAAATCCGACCGGAAGTGGATATTTTGATATCGAGGTCAGAATGCGATTTCGGAAGTTGGAGCAGGTATGTAATGTCGAATATGACTTGTGTTCAAAATTTAAGGTCAATCGGACATGATTTGATAGGTTTCGGCATCAGATGTAGAATTTAGAAATTTCTAAGTTCATAAAGTTAGAATTTTAGTGCGATTCATGATTTCGGCGTTGTTTGATGTGATTTGAAGCCTCGATCAAGTTCATGGGATGTTATGGGACTGAGTCGTGTGATTGGAGGGGGTCTCGGGTGTGTTTCAGGGTGGTTTTGGGTCATTTTTGAGTGATTTGTTGCTGATGTTTGCTGGTGTATCTAGTGTGCAATGCGATCGCGGTCCTAGTTGTGCGATCGCGGGGAAGAAATGATAGGGGCTGGAATTTTGGCCTGTGCGATCGCACTTGGAGGTATGCAATCGCACAGAGGATGATTTTGGGGGCTTCTGCAATGGTCTATGTGATCGTAGGTGTAGTTGTGCGATTGCACAAAGGGAAAGTTTGAGGCTACAAGCTTATGTCTTGTGCGATCGCAAGGTTTAATGTGCGGTCGCACAATGTATGTTTAGAGGCTTCTGGGAATTTGCCTATGCAATCGCGGCTATAAGAGTGCGATCGCATAGAGGGTTGGTCTTGGCAGTGAACTATTTTAAAACGGGATTTTGGCCATTTCCTCATTCTTTCTCATGGCTGGGGCGATTTTGGAGGATTTCAAAGGGTGATTTTAATCAAGCATCAATAGGTAAGTGATTCCTTCTCATCTCAAGTTAAATACAAGGTATATGCATGGATTAAAACATGAAAATTGTATAAAAATTGGGGGTTTTGGAGGGAAAAACCTAGAAATTTTATTTTGGATTTCTACCACGAATTTGAGCATGGAATTTAGACTAAATTGTATATTTGAGTTAGTAAGACTATGGGTAGGGTATATCTTCGAGAAATTTCGTATTTCGTACACGTGGGCCCAAGGGCATTTTGGTCAATTCCTTAAGCGGAGATGGGAGTTTATATAATTTGAATTGTTAACGAATATTGGAGTATATTTTCATTGGTTTGTCGTTATTTGAATAGTTTTGGGGCGTTGTGCATCGATTTGAGTCATCGGAAGGGCTTGGAAGCCGGTTATGGAATTTCAGAGCGAGGTAAGTCTCCTTTCTAACTTTGTGAGGGGGAATTGTCCCTCTAGGTGAACTAATTATGTGCTATTATCTTCGGGGGCTATGTACGGGAGTCCGTGCGTAGCTACTATTATGCCATGTCTGGGTAGACTAGGACCCACTAGCATGACTTACTTGTGGTACTTCTTGCCAGTAATATTAGACAACTAATATGATCAAAATAGTAATTGAATCCCTAAGAAGACTAGAGTTCATTTTTTTAATCACCTATAAAGAAAATTGATACCTCTGTGGATAATTGTGTTCCTGATAAAGTTATATTATTGAATATTATTGAACTTGGCAAATGAGTTTCAAAACAAAGATTTAAAATCTATTTTTCATGTTCCTTTAAGAAGAATTTTACCACTTTCCTGAGTAACTGCATTCTTGATAAAAATGCGGATTTATTATGTGAATATGTGTACGTATGAGCACCTGAGTCGCAGGTATGATTCGCGAGCAGGCTAGCCTTATTATTTTTATGTTGACCGCGTCGCATGATCGATTTCCGAGCGGGGAAAAATAGATGCTTCTATGGTTCGAGCCATTCGACCCTTCGGCAATGCACATTTTATTATTGTTGGTCCGCGCCATTCGACCCTCGGCATTTCTTGCACATGATATTACTGCGTAGTTGCTGTGATTTTGCCTGATTACTGGCCTGAAATTTTAAGTTGTCAACTGAAATGTCAGAGATTTAAAGTTATTAAAATTTTTGGAATAAGTTTTTCCTTCCCGTTGATTATTTGTTATTTGATTAAATCACCCATGTTTGATTAATGATTATTGAAATGACGAAGAGTTAAAGTGTTAAATGTGGAAGGGTTGATATTATTTTTTCATGATTTTAATAAATTGCCTATGATAATCATGCTTAGTGTCACACTTGAATATACTAAATTTATCTCTAGCAAGTGTCTAATTCGACCTCTCGTCACTACCTCTCTGAGGTTAGGCGGACGACTTACTGAGTACACTTTATTTTCATACTCATGCTACACTTGCTGTGCATTTTTATTGCACTGGTACCTTCATAACGACGTGGATGGTTTGGAGACTTAGGCGAGCTGCATCATCCGGAGGCGATCCGCAGCTGACGGAGTCTCCCTCGTATTGTGTTACATTATTTTAATTTCCTTGTCCACTTGTATTTCGGACAAGCTTTGTAGAAATTGTAAAATTCTTAGAAATTGCTCATGTACTTGTGACACCGGGTTCTGGGACGTGTATGAGATGTATTTTATTAAAAAAAATATAATATTAAACTGTTGTATTTACTTAACGGATTTTGTTTAGTTATTACGTAACAAGTTAAAGACAATGATTTCAAAAATGTTAAAACATGAATCTATTTCAACTAATTAATGACTGGGTTGCCTGACGATGGTGTCCGGCGCCATCACACCTTAATGGATTTTCGGTCGTGACAGTTACTTTGAATTTTCAATTTTAAAATTTTAAAATTCAAATCTAAATATTTAAACTTTAAAGTTTAAACTTCAAAGTGTAATTCTAAGCCTTAAAAGTTTACAAACACTTAACTATCAATAACATTGAATAATAAAAATATAATTTAATTAATATATATATATATATATATATATTAGCCCGACCGGCCTTACCCGAGCCCGTTAAGCCCGAACCGGTACGGGCCCAATATAACCGGAAAAATCCCAACCCGCCACCAGCCCGCTATCCCCAGACCGTTAACAACCCGGTCAATTACCGAACGGGCTGGCGTTTTTTGTGTTCAGCCCGTCCCAGCCCGCCCGTTAAACACCTTTTAGTATTTAGGCACAAAATTGGGCCATATTTCAACATGACCCAAATTCAGATTTTTAGACTAACAAATTTCTTGAAATTGGGCCAGATTCCAATATGACCCAAACATCCTGATTTTTTAGACCAACAAACTTAGTCTTAGAATACCTTGAATAAACACATACTTTGTAGTCGAAAAAATACTTCTTTCACTCTTAAGATAATGTTACAAATAACTTAGGAAAAACAAAGAACTTATGAAAAATAATAGTTTTCTTTAGATATGCAATTAAATCATCATGACCATAGTCACTTGGGATTTAAAATAAATCGGTGACTTGGGACACCGCAAATATTCCAAGTGGCGACTATGAAATTAAATAAGTAATCCCAAAATCGATTTATGTCACTTAAATTGGAAAAACTCCCTTATCCCATCCCTATCGGGAAAAAGGAGGTGTGACAACTCTGGCGACTCTGCTGGGGATCGAACACAGAGTCTCTGGTTCAGGGTTCAAGAATTCAAGCTTAGAATAACTGTTATATTTGGCTTTATTATCGGATTTTTACGTGTTTGAGCCTAATGTGCTAAATGTCGTTTTTACCGCTTTGATATTATTTGGACTGTATATAAATTGTTACGAAACCCTCTTCTCTCTGAGTCTTCTAAATCATCTGGGAAGTGTGCACTTCGTGTGAATTCTTTTCTGTTAGAGTCATCCCAATTTTAGAACGAGGTTCGGACAAGTTTCAAAGCCGGTGAAGCTTCTGTATTCCCCGTACGATGCCTCCCCCCGGCTCGAGTTGTCCGCTCATGTAAGCCAGGTCTAGAGCAAAACCCCAGGATTTAAACTTAGAATAACATAGCCTCATGCCAGATCCCTATTAGGTGCGTTTGTTTGCATCGCGTGTATTTGACTTAGGGGACTCAACATAGGGGTTGGGTCCGTCTAGGACAGGTGAACCCGAAATAAAGGACCATCCTGATGCATCTTACATGCTATGTGTACATTATTTGCTTCGGCTTGTTTGTTGACCAGCTAAAGAAAGAAATAACTGAAAAACCAAGAGTGAGGTAGGATAGAAAGTTTATCCGGATTTTGAAAACCCCGGTCTTTAAAAATGCCTTGAAACTCTGCCAAAATTTTCAAAAAAAGGGAGAAAAGAAAATGTATTTCGAAAAATGAAATAAGTTAGTGGCATATTTTTCAAAATTGCGTCAAAATTTTTCGAACTACGCGTGTTTGATTCCCACCGGTATGGGATACGTAGGCAACTCTCATCGGGTCCAACCCTATTTTTACGAAAATAAAATACGGAATTTTGTCATAGATAAAGTTAGGTGATGACGTTTTTGTCTAAATAGCCAAAGATGTCCCGACGGGGCACCGGAAGACTGTTTTTGCAAGACTAGCCAGTTATGGTCATTTTTTACCAATTAGCAAACATAGCCCTAAAATCTTCCTTCATGAAGTGCTGAAGGGCTGTATTTGCAAAGATGGTCCATTTTAATTAATTACAATTTTTGCAAAATAGCATTTTTTTAGATCAAAATAAATCATAGTTTTTCTTTTTAACCAATCACTTTAAATAAATGTGCAGGATGAGCACTATTGAAAATATACCTTTCAAAGTTGTATAAGAAATCCCGATAGGACTCCATATGTGGTGGAATGACCTGGGGGAGGTCAGTAGAGGTGATGTAATAAAAGCTTTAGGCAGGCTCACCGGCCTCTTGAAGATTAAACCAAGGCTGGACATAATTGAGGCTTAATACCATTTTGGGATCCAGCGCACAACGTGTTCCATTTCTTTGATTTTGAGCTAACTCCAACACTTGAGGAGATAGTAGGCTATGTTGGCTTTAACGAAAATCTCAAGAGTCGATACCCAGTGGCACCTAGAGCTGTAACTCCTCACAAATTCTTGGACCTTTTGAGCATTAGCCAGGATGTCAAAGATGAGAACTTAGCTGAGGGATTCTGCACATTCTACTTTCTCTACCGTCGTTATGGGGATCCTCGTGGTTTTGATGCTCAGAATACCGGTTTAAACCACCAAGGGAATCAAGGAAAATGGGAAGCACGACGAGGATTGGCCTTCGTGGTAGCATTCTTGGGTACTCTAATCTGCTCGATGAGTGATGGATATATAGAGTTGGGACTCGTAGGAGGGGCTGACTTCATGATCAAAAAGGCTAATGGCACTCGTGTACCGATGATCCTAGAAGAAAGCTATCGAGCTCTAACTGTTTTTCAATCAGGGGGAAAGTTCTTCGAGGGTTGCAATTTACTCTTACAGATCTGGATGATAGAACACCTTTTCCATCGCCCGGGTTATATGAATTACAGTCTGACTGGTCTTAACTGCATTGAAGAACATAAAACTCGGGTAGAGGGTCATGAGTTTCCGGAAGGTACAGAAGCATGGTTTGCACATTTGGGTTCCTTGACTGCCAACCAGATGAAATGGACATTCGGCTGGCTCCCTGTCAATAAAGTTATTTATATGTCGGCCGAAGTTTGTTTTTTTGTATTGATGGGTCTTCGAAGTATTGAGCCGTATGCCCCACAAAGGGTTCTACGATAGCTGGGAAGTCACCAAACTGTTCCTCATGATAAAGATTTGAGTCGACAAGTCATTGAACTGTGTCCAAAAGCTGCATTCCCGGAAGATAGGTTCCGCCAGATTTGGCATCAATGTAGGTTTCTGGAGCCGCAGACTCGAGTAAGGGATTTGTCCAAAGGTGAGGTAGAGCCTAGCTACGTGGCCTGGTATGGTAGAAGGGGTAGAGGCCATAAAGAGCCTGAACGGCCCGCCAAAGGACTCCACGTACAACAGTTCACTGATGAGGTACAAGAACAATGGAATTGGTTGGAAAAAGAGAAAGGCTAAAGGGCTATGATAAGCAAATTGGAAGGGCAAATCAAAAACATTAAATTTGCAAGAAATTTGCAAGCCGCTGCAGATGAAGGTTTCCAAAGAAAATGTAGCTCTCCAAGCCCAGATCCAAAGGATGAAGATAGCCGCTGAAAATCTAGAGAGGAGCAAAACAGATGAAAGATTTATAAACGATCTTAGGCGAAAAGTGTGCGATTATGGGGATGATTTAGACAAAGTCGAAGATGAATTTGCAAGAACCCGAGAAAAGTTGGCAAAGGATTCAGAAGAACGGGCGAAGTTTGTTCAACAGTTGAAAGGAAAGTATGACAAAGAAGTCACAAGTTTAACGGAAAAGATAACCACTCTTGAGAACGAAATGACTACGCAAGCGAATAATTTTAAAGCAGAAAGGGAACACTGTTATGCATTGATGTCTCAATTGGAAGAAGATTTGTAGCAGTTACAAGAGCAAAACCATAAGGATACCCAAGTTTTGGAGTCTAGGTCCCAGTAGATTAGGTGCTTACTCCAAGAAAAGGGCATCATTAGAGAAAGGGTTAGAAGAATTGCTGATTATGTCGTCATGAAATATCGCGAGTGCAAGGATATGAGAAGATCTACATTCTTCGCCGTTGTGATGAATTTTATCCGTCAGATAATGGACGACCTATATCGCCTCCAAGAAGACATGCCACGCAGGCTCGCGGCGAGACCAACTGATATCCCTTGGACCCCTGGAGTAGTAGTAGAGGCACTTATGTATTCCTAATTTTCTTTTATGAGTCTGTATTTCAGTTTCTTTTACAGTCTGGTTAGTCTACTTTGAGTCTGATTTGGTTTTTATTTCTTAAGTATGTATGTCAGAGCCGTTGTAATCGAGAAAATTAGAAGTTTTCATTTAATGAAAACTTGAAAATCAAAATGTTTGTTTCTTTTCGCATTTATCCCTTGAACTATGTGATGATCTGATTCACTCGACATCTTGATACGTAGGCATTCCACATAGGATTCGATTATAACCCTAAAAAAGGAATTTAGAATAAAAGGAGAGAAAATATTGGAAAAGAGCAAAGAAAAGTAAAAATTCAAATCTGGGAGACAACAAAAGCCGGAATGAGACACTCAACTGTTGCAAAACATATAGAAAAACGTTAAACTGTCTAGGTGCATTGCATACCCCCAACGTACGATTCCCTATGTGTTAAATGCCTCAATCTAACAGTTTTGTGTTGTATGTTGTTTCTTTTTAAGGTTCTGTTTTAGGTAGTTGGTTTTTGTGGTAATCTGGATTCGCATCCATACTTCACGAGATCCAAAGGGAGTGTCGAAATGACGTCAGAAGGTCACCTACCAATCATCAACCCCTCAGAGGAAAGCCCAATATCGGTTGTCCCGACATTTGAGTCAGCAACTGCTGAAGAAAATAGGATACTGCGTCGCTGCATGTTGGAGATGTCGGATGCTTGGTCTAGCGATAGAGAACCACCCAATGTCATCCCTTGTTTTCCTAAATTGATTCCCAGAACAAGTGGAACTTCTAACGTCCCAATAAGCTACACGTCCACCTCGTTCGGGTACCCCAACTATATCAGCCCATTTCACCGGAATGCCTTCTGAGGTTCTCCCCCAGGCACTATTTTCGGGAGTATCTTCCAAAATATTCACCGCACCACCAATCTCAGCTACGGCACCGCCAACAGTATCCGGGCCAAGTTTCGAGCCGTCAGCCTTCACTTTCCAAACACCACCATTTCATTTGAACACGACTCATGTCACCCCAAACTCTTACCCTCAGCACCCTCGGTATGAATATACCATGGAACAAGAGAAAACTGTGAAAAACCCCGAGCAAGAGGAGATCGCTCGGAAAATGAAAAGCATTTAACAGAGTCTCAAGGAAATGCAAGGCCTGAGTGGCCAAAAGAGTATCTTCTACGCTGACTTGTGCATGTTTTCGCATGTTCATCTGCCCATCGGGTTCAAGACATCCAAATTTGAAAAGTATGATGGACACAAAGACCCCATAGCCCACCTGAAAAGGTATTGTAATCAGTTAAGAGGAGCGGGCGGAAAATAATAACTCTTGATGGCTTACTTCGGGGAGAGTTTAGCCGGAATTACATCTGAATGGTATATGCACCAAGACATCTCCCACTGGAAGATATGGGACGATTTGGCCTGAGACTTTGTCAGAAAATTCCAGTGCAACGTGGACATAGCTCTAGATAGAAACTCTTTGTCCAATCTCAGGAAGAAATCTTCAGAAAGCTTAAGAGAATATGCTATCAAGTGGCGCGAACAAGTGACCAGAGTAAAACCCCCAATGGAAGAGACCAAGATGGTTAGCGTCTTCTTGCAAGCCCAAGAGGCTGACTATTTTCAGAACATGATGTCCGCTATGGGCAAGCCGTTTGTAGAAGCCATAAATATTGGGGAGATGGTCGAAAATGGTTTGAAAACGGGTCTTATCCTGAGCTAGTCAAATATAAAAGCAACTTCTCAAGCAATCCAAAATGGGTCAGGGAGTGCTGCAAATAGGAAAAAGAAAGAAGAAGTAGCAATGATGGCCTCAAGTCTAAGAAACCCCTGTCAACCCCGGGGTTACTTTTCCAACACCCCACGACATTAATATCCTCACGAAGATGCGGCATATACCATGATGCCTCATCCTTATCCAGTAATGAATGCCCAGCCGTATGCCCGGCCGCAATAACATTATAACCAGAACTGAGCTCCACCTGCCAGAAACAACCCTCCTCACTAAACCTAGTATAATCCATGCCCTCCACAAAATAATTATAACACCCATCCCCGTGAGCCACCCAGAAGGGCTAACTTTATCGGCGAATCATATTCTTGCCTTTTCCCAAACCTGGTCCAAATGGGTCTGTTACAGACTGTACCCCTAAACAGGAAAAATCCAGAATCCGCTTCCTACCGACCCGGTACCCGATGTGCTTATAATTCAGGGGCAGAAGGACACGACACTGAGGTTTGATGGACCCTCAAGCGGGCGGTTGAAAATTTAATAGAACAAAAGTGGGTGGTAATGAGGGATGAAGAGGCTCCCAATGTGACCAATAACCCATTGCCGGCTCACAACAACGGGCCAGTTATTGGGATGATCTGCGAGGACCAAGAGTTCGACCAGCTCTAAAAGCTATCATTCCCATTGCTGACGTAGAGAAGAAGCCCATAGAGGCACCAAATCAAGTTAGAGATGAAAAGAAAATCAACGTCACTCCTCAGAGCACATGAAAACCTCCTAAAGATGTCGTTCTCTATGTTCCCAGGGCCCCCAAAAAAGAACATTTTGTGTTGAGTCCCCCCAAAAGATTGGAGCAAAACAAGGCTATACTGAATGTATCGAAGATGTACATACCAAAGGAGACTTATGTGGCCGGGGGCCGATAATTTCACGCTGGCTAAATGATCCCATGGTTATCAACCGCGCACCACAGAATCCCATGAAGGACACCACTATCGTCCCCTGGAACTACAATAAAATAGTGGTGACGTACAAGGGAAAGGAAATCACGGGAGAGGTGAATGAAATGAACTCATGTGAGAAGTACCTCAATTTGAAAGAATTGAACAAGAACAAACAAAAGCGTTTTCTGCTTATAAAGCCAGTCAGTGCTGAAAAGGCAGAGGAATTCTTCAGAAAAATGAAAACATCTGAATCAACTCAGAAAGTCCCCCTCTCAGGTCTCACTTTTTTCCTTTCTGATAAGTTCGAATGAGCATCAGAAAGTGCTGATAAAGACGCTTAATGAAGCATATGTTCCGGCCGAGACCACGGTTGTGCAATTAGAAAGAATGTCGGAATGATTTTTTGAAGTCAACCGGATCTCATTTAGCTAGAACGAGTTGCCTCCGGAAGGGGCTGCCCACAACAAAGCTCTCCACATGACCGTTAAATGTGAAGGATACTACGTGAAAAAGGTTATGGTGGATGGCGGATCTAGGGTTGACATCTGCCCTCTCTCGACCTTACAGAGAATGAAAATTAGGACTGAGAGGATTAGACCCAACAATGTTTGCGTACATGATTTTGACAGTATCAAGAGGGATAAAATAGGGGAGATTGATTTGGTCCTAACCATTGGCCTTGTGGATTTTGAAGTGAAATTTCAGGTCTTAAACATGGACACCTCCTATAATTATCTCGTGGGAAGGTCTTGGATCCATGCCGCAGAAGCAGTACCCTCTAATCTCCACCAGATGGTTAAGTTTGAGCATGAAGATCAAGAAATCATGGTCCACGGAGAAGATGAGCTATCAATTTACAGGGACACATCAGTCCCTTGCCTGGAAGCTAAGGAAGGTAGCGAGCACATAGTCTACCAAGCTTTTGAGATCGTGGTCGCAGACCAGTGCGAGGAAGGAACCCCGTGTCCTCAACCCTTATTATCAAATGCATCAATCATGGTCACCAGTGACATGATCAAACATGGGTACAAGCCTAGAAAAGGGCTCGGGGTATCTTTGCAAGGCATTACAGAACCTATCACTTTGACTGACAGCGAGAAATTCTTTGGCATAGGGTTTCAAGCTACTGTCGCTGATGTTAAATGGGCTAATGAACGTAAGAACAATGGATGGGTCCTGCCTCAGCCGGTCCCGCATCTTGCCGAGACGTTTTTTAAGCCAAGCTACATAGAGGAATAAGAAGAGTCCTTCACGATCGAAGAAATTGAAGAAATGTGTGGGGCAATGAGATAAATGTTGTATGAGGATCACATGGTCCAACCAGGAGAAAGCTCAAGCACTGGTGAGGTGCAATATATGGGGCCCGATGCCAAGCTTCAAAATTGGAAGGCTACTCCATTCCCAGTCAGGCGGGAATCCTGGTAGTTCAGCCTTTCCACCCGTTCTGCATTCTGAGTTTTTCAGGGTGTAACTCGAGTGCTTTTAGTTTATTGTCCTTTAAATTCAGATGTAAACCCTCTTATTTTCAAAATTCAATGACATGAAATCAATATTTCATCATGCATGAATCTCTTTCTTTATTCTTCCTGATATTTGTTATTTTTCTTATCTCTCTTTTTAGTTCTAATAATGCGGACTTAAATAAAATGACATGCTCGGGGACTTCATGCCCAGATCTTAATACGCTGTCTAACCATGAAATAATGAATCAAGAACCGGAATATGATGAAGATGAGGCTTTTAGGGACATAAACCGAGAACTGGAACAATTCGAGAATAAGCGTAAGTCAAACTCAAATGAAACTGAGTCGGCTAATTTGGGTAGTTCGGAAGAGGTCCGGGAAACCATGATAAGGATTCACGATTATGAGAGAACTAGGGATGCATTGATCCAACTCTTGTTCGAATTCAAAGACGTGTTCACCTGGTCCTATGATGATATGCCCGTACTGAGTGTTGATTTAGTGGTGCACAAATTGCCAACTTACCCCGGTTATCCACCTGCCCAACAAAAATAGAGAAAATTTAAAACAGACATCAGTGACAAGATCAAAGAAGAGGTCACTAAACAGTTGAAGGCCGGTGTAATCCGAGTGGTCTGATACACCACATGGCTAGCTAATGTGGTCACAGTGCCGGATAAAGATGGGAAAGTCCGAGTGTGTGTTGATTATCGGGATCTAAAAAAAGCGATCCCCAAGGATAACTTTCCATTGCCAAACATCCACATCCTAGTTGACAATTGTGCCAAACATGAGATACAGTCTTTCTAAGATTGTTACGCTGGATATCACCAGGTTCTGATAGATGAAGAAGATGTAGAAAAGACGGCTTTCACCACACCTTGGGGTAATTACTGTTACTGGGTCATGCTATTTGGTGTAAAGAATGCTGGGGCAACTTACATGAGGGCTATGACCACCATTTTTCATGACATGATGCACCAGGAAATCGAGGTATATGTATATGATGTGATCATTAAATACAGAACGCAGGACGACCATGTGCAGCATCTGAGAAAATTCTTTGAACGTCTGCGTAAGTACGACTTGAAATTAAATCCAGCTAAGTGTGCCTTCGGAGTCCGTCTGGGAAACTTTTGGGGTTTATAGTCAATCGACGAGGCATCAAACGGGATCCAACAAAAATAAAGTCTATTCGAGATTTGCTTCCTCCGAGAACTAAGAAAGAGGTCATGAGTTCGATGGGCAGGTAGAATTACATTAGCAGGTTCATTGCTCAGTTGACGTCCGAAGTTGTAATTCAATACAAATCCTTTTCACCAAGATCATGTTCAAGTCCTTCTGATCAATAGACAAAGACGTCCAAAATTGGAGGATACAGTTATTTGGATTTGATACAAGAAAATGAGAGATATAAAATGAGAGAGTCTTAGAAAACCCACATGGGCACCATATGGCGACGGTAAGAAGAGAAATTAAAATGAGGGAGTCTTATCGGTGAAAACCCACACGGGCACCATAAGGCGACGGTAAGCAGAGAAATTGAAAATGAGAGAGTCTTATGAAAACTCGCAAAGAGCATTACAAGGCGACGATGAGAAGAGAAATGAGAGAGGTTAGTCGGTGAAACCCCGCAAATGGAACCACTAATCGAAAAAGGATAATAGGTCACTAAGATGAACACGGTCCGAGGCAAGGTTTCTCGAGATAATAGTTGTGATGAATTTTTAAGAGCTAGACGGTTGTTGCAGAGATCAGGCATCCAGTCCAAGAGGCATGTAATATTCATTGAAGGCCGCATACACTCCAGATAAGTCCTTCTTTCCTTTTCCCGAAAGGGATACCTCTTGTTCAAATTCATTATCCATTCTATCTCTTCTTTTCTTTCAATCCTTTTCAGTCTAACTCTGTTCCTAAAATAAGACAAAGAAAGGATGGAAAAACTGATTTACAAAGCTCTCATTTGACACAGGTTAACATGCAAAAAGGCACCTAGCCTCGTCACGGGTCATCGAGTCGATCTCGATTGGCCATATCGGTCGATGCTTCAAACTCAAAACCCTTGAAAGGAGAAAATCAAATTGAAATGCCTATAAAGGCAAATGAAGTTGAAAGATTGAGTCCCACATGGTTAACCATCTTGGAAAAGTTTGAAAAGCCGAAGTATTCCAAATGCTCTAAAGTAGAAATGAAAGGCCAATAAAGGCGAAATGAAGTCGGAAAGCTTAAGTCCTACACGACGAACCGCTGCAGCAGAATTTAAGGAGCCAAATTTCCCCAATGCTTCGAAAGAACAAAAGAAATCAAGTGAAAGACCTACGAAGGCAAAATAAAGTCAAAATATCGTGTCCCACGTGACCGATCGCGATGGCAAAATCTGGAAAGCCAGGGTCCCCGGGGTTAGAAATGAAACCAATCCCCAGCAAGCAACCAAGCGGTCGAGATCTTCGTCAAAGGAGTCGAGATCAAGCGAGTTGAAAAACCAAGGCCGCAAAACCAACCACCATTTCAAACTGACTATTGTTCTTTGTTTGAAGGGAACATGGGTAACTCAAAAGAAACCTCGCAAGAAGCCGGTACAACCCAAGAAGAAATTGCGCAAGGGATAGAAGTGGCTCTGCAGCGACAACTCCAAAAAGGGAAGTTTCCTCTAAAAATTCTTTCATGAATTTACTCATCCTCTGAAGATAAAATGATGCTGAAAACAATTCAAACCTAAAGTGGTATAGGGCCTCAAATCCCTAGCTATACCTTTTCCAACATAGGGTCCCACTCCCTAGTTGACACCGGCATAACTTGGTGATCTTTTCTTGGAAACAACATAACCTTTTGACCTTTTTAAAGATGCCAGCATAACCTGGTGATCTTTTCCTGGAAACAACATAACCTGTTGGAGTTTTTCCAGACGCCAGCATAACCTGGTAATCTTTTCCTGGCAACAACATAACCTGCTGACCTTTTTCCAGATGCTAGCATAACCTGGTGATCTTTTCCTATCAACAGCATAACCTATTGACCTTTTTCCAGACGCCAGCATAACCTGATAATCTTTTCCTGGAAATGGAATAACCTGTTGACCTTTTTCGGACGCCAGCATAACCTGGTAATCTTTTCCTAGCAACAACATAACCTGTTGACATTTTTCGAACTCCAGCATAACCTGGTGATCTTTCCCTGACAACAGCATAACCTGTTGACCTTTTTCCAGGCGCCAACATAACCTGGTGATCTTTTCCTGGAAACATCATAACCTGTTGTCCGTTTTCAGACGCCAGCATAACCTGGTGATCTTTCCCTGACACCAGCATAACCTGTTGATCTTTTTCTTGACTGTTGATCTTTCCCAGACGCTAGCATAACCTTGTGATCTTTTTCTTGGAAACAACATAACCTGTTGATCCTTCCCAGACGCCAGTATAACCTGATGATATTTTTCTTGTCAACAACATAACCTATTGATCTTTCCCAGACGCCAGCATAACCTGGTGATCTTTTCTTGACAATAGCATAACCTGTTGATCCTTCCCCAGACGCCAGCATAACCCGATGATCTTTTCCTGACAACAACATAACCTGTTGATCTTCTCGCGACACCAGCATAACCTGGTGATCTTTTACTGACAACAACATAACCTGTTGATGTTCTCCTGACGCCGGCATAACCTGGAAATCTTTTCCCGACGACAGCATAACCTGTCAATCTTTTTCAACATAGGGTCTACAATACCTAGTTGATTTTACTTTTAGGCATATGGTATCCACCCCCTTGTCTATGTTCACTCCGGGTACACAATTCCCGACCTTTCATTGTTGTCAATAATAAAGTAGCATAGATTTTATTACAATAACTCACGAAATTTTCCTAGTGAAAACTGGGGCAGAAAATTTTGTTAGTTGGTTCTTGATTTTGCACAGATTACAATTTAGTACAATGTATTCGGGACGACCAAAAGAAGAAGTTTCGATCCAGAATAAAACAAAAGAAGAAAAGAGAAGGCCAAACCCAAAATATGGCAGTGGAGAAGACGTGCTCTGCTCAGGACGAGATTAGAGTCATCCATTATGCCTTGATCCAGAAAACGAGAAGATGAAACTAGCATCTTCGGCTAACAAACGTCAAGATCCAAGTCAGAGTCAGCAAAATCCAAGACTCAAGACCAAGAAGTAGAGTATACAGATATGGGTTTTGTAACTAGTAGCTGATAGACTTAGTTAGTCTTTTTCATTTTTTGATACTTTGGTGTAATAAGGAGCTCAACAATGATAACAACAACAACAACAACCGCAGTGAAATCACAGTTCCCCGGTAGTCCCAGCTACCAAAAACTCCCAGAACTACACTGGCCTGATTCGTTTATAGCCAATGATATGTAGCCAACTTTGAAGAAAGATTCGGTCAAACTTTTCAAAAGCACTTTGCATGAAGTATTTGAATGGGTAAAAGTTGTTCATAATTGCTCAATTTGTATTTTCCCGAAAACTCTTCGTGTTTTCGAGCAAAGAGGGGCAGTTGTGAGCATGAAAATTTTCACCTATTAAATACTCCTACAAAATTTGATAAATAATTTAATTTTATAGATTTTTGTTGAATTTCAGTGTTTATTTGTGAATTATTTGCATTATATGATCATAATTCATCTTTTAAAATTTACAAAATAATAAATAATAACAAAAATATTTTAGATTTTTATTTATCTTGCATAATTAAGTTTCTGGTTTAATATAATATTTAATTGCATATTTAATCATTTTATTAGGAAAAATTATTTAAAAAAAATTGCTCCTTAAGTAATTATGACTCATTAGTTAAATTGTAATTAGATGAAACTAGGTTAAACTAATTAATATATTTTAGAATTTTAATTAGAATTTTTTAATTGGTTTAATTAATTAGCCTTATGTAACGACCCGACTAGTCGTTTTGCATATTCGGACCCCTTTCCCCTAAATAAGACTTCTCGTAGCGGCTTTCGGTGATTCATGACTTGCCGGGACGGGTGGTTCGGGATTCGGAAGTGTATAGAGTAATATAGGAACACTTGGTTCCTTAAGATTGGCTTTTAAGGCCAAGTTTGACTTCGGTCAACATTCGGAGTAAACGACCTCAGAATTGAGTTTTGTCGATTCCAGCAGCTTCGTATGATGATTTCGAACTTGTGCGTATGTCCGGAATGGGTTTTGGATGACCTGGGAACGTTTCGATGCCAAATAGCCAAAATAGAGTTTCCTTAAGTTCATAATTTGGTTTGGGACGTGTTTTGTGTTATCGAGGTCCGAACAAAATTCTGAGAATGGGAATAGTTCTGTTATGTCATTCATGACCTACTTGCAGAATTTGGTGTCATTCCGAGTCGTATAGGTCGGTTCGGCGCATTGAAACCAAATTCAAGAACTTGAAAATTCTTAAGTTTGATTCTAGGGGTTTTGAGGAGTGATGTTGAGTTTTAGCGTGGTTTTGGGAGTTACGAAGGCTCGATCAAGTCCGTAATATGATTTAGGACTTGTTGGTATAATTGCACGGGGGTTCGAGTGGGCCCAGGTGCTTCCCAGACACCAAACGGGGCCAAAAACCAGTAGTTTCAGCTGCTGGTGCACCAGGTCTGGTGTGACCGCAGGTGCGGTTGCCCAGATCGCAGGTGCGAGACCAATCCTACGATCGAGGCCTCGCAGGTGCGAATCCCAAGAGGAAAGTCCTACCATCGCAGGTGCAGACTCTTCTCCGCAAGCGCGGGTCCGCTGGTGCGGAATTTCCTACCGCAGGTACGATCCCCAGGACCCTTGTCAAAATCCGCAGGTGCGAGGTCACTGAAGGCAGTGAGCCCATTTAATTCGGGACTTAACCATTTTTCACCACTTTCTTCTCCTCCATCGGCGATTTTGAGAGCTTTCAAGTGGGTATTTGGCCTAGCTACTAAAAGGCAAGTAATTTCCATTTAAATGTTAGATTATTACACTAAATCTTAGGTAGATTAACACCTAATAAGTGGAAATCAAAGGGGTTAGGGTGAAAACCTAGGGTTGATGAACTTTAGGGAATTTCATCACTTATCTACCATGAAATCATGTAAAAACTATATATTAATGACCCTTAGTCTATGGGTGAGTGTTTTCTTCAAAAATTTCCGGAATCCGAGCATGTGGGCCCGGGGGTGTATTTTGGGATTTCTTCAATAAAGATGAATTGGCCCGAGTAATCTTTAGGACTCACAAGCATGCTTATATGCCTTACTTGTATCCCTGCATGTATTACTAGTCGATTATTATCCTTGAAACTAGCATGAGAAAATGGAAGGTTACATTAAATCTTGTTGTTGGCATGATTCTTGTTTTCCAAGTGTGAACCCTATATTTCCTGAATTTCCTGATAATTCTGTGTATGCATATGAGCACCCGTGTTGCATGTATGATTCGTGAGTGGGGTAGCCTTATATTATGTCAACCGCGTCGCACGATCGATTCACGAATAGGGTAATAGATGCATCTATAGTTCGAGCCGTTCGACCCTTCGGTAGAGCACATTTAATTTTCGCGTCACTTCGGCCGTACGCCTCACATACTATATGCTATGTATTTGACTGAGAGTCTTATTAATATTGTCAAATGAATTGTCTATGTGGTAGGGGACTTTGGACTTTTATAAATGTTGTTATTTGGCACTTGCAGTAGGTGGTAGTTCATATACTTGATATTCCATGTCTACTTGATTTCCATAATTGCTAATCCTGATGAACCCTGTTTAATTATATTATTGCTAATGACCCTAGTGAGTAATACGTCTACCTCTCGTCACTACTTCTTCGAGTTTAGACGGGATACTCAATGGGTACATATTTGTTTATATGTACTCATGCTACGCTTCTGTACTTAATTGTACAGATTCTGAGGCTAGTGCATCTGGTTATCATATCGGGGCACGATCGTGAGAGTACTTTCTGGATTAGACTACACGGTGAGCTACTATCTCTGGCGTTCCTCAGCAGCACTGTGGAGTTTCTGCTACTTCTTTTGAGATTTCTGTCTACTCCTTTCAGACGGTTGTATAATTATTTTGTCTACTTTGTATATTCTACTAGTCGCCTGTGGACTTGTGACACTAGGTATTGGCACACGTAGTGGATTTTCTAATATTTTTTCTATACAACATATGATGGCAACGATATTTTGAGTTCATTTAACCAAGTTGCATTCACTTGACCGTTTTCCTTAAATGATTTCTAAATCTAAATTTGACAAGTACTTAAATATTTAAATAAGTAAAGAAATATCGCTAGCAAACTGATGTTGGCTTGCCCGGCTTCGGTGTTGGGCGCCATCACGACCTGAGTTGGAATTTGGGTCGTGACACCTAAGTTATTAAAGTAATTTCTAAGAGGGCTAAAAAACCGGATTGGGCCATTACACCAGGCCCAAATCCTTCTTCTTAATACCCATCTACACCAGCCCAAACACCAAGCCCGTCTAACTCCCCCCCCCACTACTATACAATTGTCCTAACCCATACCAACCCCCCTCAAACTCACCTCCCCAACACCCCAACCGTCTCCCTCGTCTCTCTCTAACCCTCGTCGTCCACCACCATCCTCCACCACCCGGAAATCTCCTGACGGCAGCGGACCACCTCTAAAATCAACCAAAACTCTACCATATAACCTCCTCCTCACCCTCAACCCCATCCTACCCCTAATTTTCCCAAAAAACCTCCCCAAATTTGGTAATTTAAGATCTGAAAATATAAAACCCTAAAAAATCGACCCCGTTTGATTAGAGCAAACTAACGGCTCAAACCTGCATGGGTCAATTGCTCTTGACAAGAGCAATTGATTCATGTGGGTTTGGCTCGTTTCCAATCCTACCGGAATCTGACCAAAGTCCGGCGAGCCGACTAAATCCAGCCAGACTTGTTCTAAACTAACCGGTACTCCCTCTCTCTCTTTATTTGTTTAATAATTAACTACCTAGGTTAAAATTCTGTCTTGGCCGATTTAATCATGAACTCTGAATTTAGGATTTTTTTTTTACTTTTCTGGACTTATTTGATTTTTGAGTTTAGCATGTTTATCTTATCTTAGTTGTTTTCCTGTTGTTAGGTTTATGTTATGACTCTTGACTAATAATTTAGGGTTTCATAGTTTCTGTTCTTGTTTCTCTTTGTGATTGCCTTTAAAACTCTTGGATTGTGGCAATTTGAAATAATAATTTAGGTTTACATGTTGTCTTGTTAATTAGGTATAGTTTCTGATTCTTATACTAATTAGTTTAGGTTTTCACAAGTTTTCATTCCTGTGTTACTATTAAGTACTGTTTTGCACTTACTTATAAATTCATTTGTTGATTTTTGCATAACTCAATTAATGTAAGTTTTAGGGGTTTCCAATATCTTCATCTGTTTCTTCTTGTAAAACAGTGTAACAACCATTATGTGTATTAATCACAAATAATTTACTCATGTATTGTTATAGGTTGATTTAAAGTAATAATTTGGGTTAGCCCCTAATTGTGTTTCCTAAACTTTGGACTATTACCGCTAATTAGTTACTTATTTTCAGTTTAGTTATAGGTTAATCTAAGTTTGACCCTTAGATTAGATTTTTCATATATAACTGTCCTAAAAACTGCATGTTAGTCATTTATGCATCATGAATGACCATGCATGTTAACTGTTTGTTTTAGACTTACTTGGTTCATCATGAGCTACTAAGTAATTATGTGTGATTCAAATGGAATTCTGATTTTGGTAAGTTAATAGAAGGTTAATTATACTTGACTAGTTAGCTTAATCTTAGGTTGAAATTAAAAGCCTATCTTCTAATTTAGGATAATTAACTTAGTCTAATTACTTAACTAATTGCACATAGTAAAATCACTCGAATTAGCTAAACTAAATCCTGAAAATAACTCATTTAGGTTCAAATGATTACCTTGTTCAGGTCTATTTCATATCACTTTTGAAGAGGTTTAGGTTTTCAACTTCTTCATTAGTGTTAATCACTTAATTAGGTTAAAATTAGTCAACTAAATAAATGACTTAAACTTTAATACTAAGGGGGTAATTTCAGGGGTATTTCAGGGTAGTTTAGGAATTTTAAGTAAGGAATCTTGGATGTAACAGCTCAAGAAGCTTCTAGAATAAGGATAAACATAAAAAAAAATAAGAAAATCATTAGATCAGATTTTTCTAGGTAAAAACAGTAATTTTCAGAAATAAAAAGGGGTTGTAAATAGAAGAACCTTCTAGAGATGGTACAACCGTCCTAGCTGTTACAAAGATGCTGAAAATAGGATAAGAAGGACAACTGTATTATACTATATTCAGATTTAAAAAGATAAAGAATATTCTTAAAATATGCTCTCCCTAGGGCAGCCTATATAGGCTATTCTACTTTTGAAAATCAAGGACAATTACACAGAATTAGAGGGAGTCACTCTGAAAAATTCACAAGAACAGAATTCTGCACACACACTACTCTGAAAAATACACTTTTACTTTGAAAAAGCACAAAGAACATCCTGAACACATAAAGATGAGCACAAAAACATGATGAAAAAACTAGTTCTCTCCTAGCTAAGTTTTCTCGGAAAAACGTGTTTCCTAGTTGTATTTTCTGCTTCAAAATATTGATTCCTTGGAGCTGGTCTTTTCCTGGGTTTCCTTCTGGTTGTTGTTGTGCTTTTTGTTGCTGATTTAAGGCTCACAACTCTCTGGTTTTCTGACCTTTATTTGGTCCTATATTCTTGTTGTTTTTCTCTTTAAAAGGTAATTAACCATGTTTTTTTAGATGAAATGAAACCTGTTTTCTTTCCATAACTGTGTGTATTTGTGTACTAGTTTCAGCTTTAGATTATGTGTGTTAATACTTAGTTTTGTTTGGTTTGGGACTGTTTAAGGAATTCTTGTGAAAACATGATGTCACGACCCGAAATCTATTAAGGCCGTGATGGCGCTGGACACCACCATCAGGCAAGCCAACCATTAATTAGTTGATATAATTTCCTGTTTTAACATTTTTTTCGAAAATTGTTACCTTTCACTTACAAGTCATCAAAACGAATAAAAGTTTATCAAATAAATACGACAGGTAACTATTCCATTTTTAAGTTAAATCCCAAACACATCCCAGAACCTAGTGACACAAGTACATGAGCAATTTCTAAGAATTTATACAATCATTACAAAGTTTGTCCAGGATACAAATTTGGACAATGGAATTTAAAACAAAATGAATACAATACGAGGGAGACTCTGTCAGCTGCGGATCGCCTCCGGATGATGCAGCTCGCCTAAGTCTCCAAACCAGCTTCATCGCTATGAAAGTACCTTTGCAGTAAAAATGCACAGCGAGTGTAGCATGAGTACGAAAACAACGTGTACTCAGTAAGTCGTCCGCCTAACCTAGAGAGGTAGTGACGAGAGGTCGAATCAGACACTTGCTAGAGGTCAATTTAATATATTCAGGTGAGACACTAAGCATGAATGTCATAGACAATTTCTTAAAGTCAGGAATTAATAATATCTTTCTACATTTAACACTTTAAATCTTCGTCATTTCAGTTGACAATTTAAATCATAATCCAGGATAATAAACATCAGACTTATTTCACATTTTACACATAAATTCTCCTTCCTCGTGACTGGCCATTAAAACATCCTTAGGCCGATAAACATGTATAAATCATAGCAAATACGCAGTAAATATCATGCGCAAGCAATACCGAGGGTCGACGGCCCGAACCAACATAAACATAAATTGTGCATTGCCGAGGGTCGAACAGCCCGAACCATAGATGCATCTATTTTCCCCGCTCGTGAATCAATCATGCGACATGGTCAACATAATAATAATAAGGCTAACATGTTCGTGAATCATACCTGCGACTCAGGTGCTTATATGAATATACATAAATACAGGGTCATCCTGCTCGTGAATCATACATGTGACTCAGGCACCCAAAGTTACACATCCACACCAATAAACCATATTTTTATCACGAAAATTAGTTTTTCAATGAAGTGATAAAATTCTCCTTTTAATAAACATGAGTATAATATTTAAAACTTTTCTGGAGATTTACTTGCCAATCGACAGGGTTCAAAACTCGATAGGTTTATCGAAAACACAATTATTCAAGGAAGAATCAATTCTCATTCTAGGTGATTAAGAAAAGTAAACTCTATTCTTCTCAGAGATTTAGATACTAATTGAAAGCATCACATAATATTTTATTTACAAGGTCACCAGTACAACAAGTAAAGCATGCTAGTGGGTCCTAGACTACCCGGACATGGCATAATAGTAGCTACGCACGGATTCCCGTCATCTCGTGCGTACGTAGCCCCCGCAATTAATAGCATGTATTCATTTAGTTCACCTAGGGGGACAATTACCCCTCAAAAAGTTATAAAGGAGACTCACCAACTCAAATTAGCAGGCAACAGGAAAAACGACTCTCTCTCCAAAAATCCCTAAAACCGATGACTACTGCGCAAGCCCCTCGATCACTGCCATGGCCATTCTGGCCAGTGGTGAGCCACCACCAATGGCTGGGCAGTCTACACAACCATCTCCCATCACTACCCATCCCAACTCGACAACAAACAACAACCAAAAACCCATGATGCACAAGCAGTTAAACCTACGTCGACTAATACCATGCAGAATCATGCTGCGACAGTTGAGCCTATTGCATTCAGACGAGCCACGTTTCTTCAAGGACAACCATTGGTAAGGTTTACAGAATCAGAAGTCGAAAGGATAAATATCATGGAAGGATTAAAATATGCAGTAGTGTGCAAATTTGCATATGGATGGCCTGAGTTGCAAGAGTTACGTAAAATCATCCCTATGCAATGTGGAATCAAGGGTGAATGCAACATTGGTTTCCTGATAGATAGACATGTATTGATTCGACTGACATTATGGCAGGATTTTATTGAATTCACGTCGAAAAGTGTTTATTACGTCAAAGACAAATTTGGCAATGAATTCCAGTTGAGAACATTGTTGTATGATGCAAAGTTCAAAGCTAGTGAGGAGACACCTAAGGTAATGGCTTGGATCTCTTTTCCCAATCTGTTGCCGACCTTTTTTGTCAAAGAATGTCTATTTTCACTTGCATCAGCAATTGGTAAGCCTATTCACCTTGATATGGCCACTGTAAACAAGACGAGGCCAAGTTGTGCACGTGTGAAGGTGCTTGTTGACTTATTGGATGATCTCCCTAAGAAGGTGAGAATGGATATAAGGAATGAAGTATCTGCTGAGGTAAGAACTGAATGGGTGACTGTAAGGTATGATTACCTGCCAAAATATTGTA
This sequence comes from Nicotiana paniculata, assembly GCA_005239505.1. Classification (NCBI taxonomy): domain Eukaryota; kingdom Viridiplantae; phylum Streptophyta; class Magnoliopsida; order Solanales; family Solanaceae; genus Nicotiana; species Nicotiana paniculata. The sequence goes on from ML325665.1 coordinate 42,081, forward strand.
AGGAATGTAAGTTACAAGGACATGACATGATGGAATGTTGGAGAATCCATCCAGAATTAATGGCTACAAAAAATGTGGAAAACCAGATTACAAAAGAAGCAGTGGTAGAAGCTAATGGTGCAAAAGGTAATGAATCAGGTCCCTTGATGATTCTTTCGAGTGGCAAGGTGGTTGGAAATCTTAATCAACAATGGAAGGAAGTGAAGGATAATAGGAACAAAGGAAAGGATAAGGTGAATGAGACTTTTAAAAATACTGGGCAACAAATGGTAACAGTGGAGAAAACTGCTTTAATTTCTAAACAGGTACAAATTGCTAACAAGTTTGTTGTTTTAGAGGTTGAAAGCAGTGACGCCAATGTGGATAATCAACTGGCTTTGGTAAACACTACTGGAGAAGGAGAAAGTTCCAATCCAACAAGGAATAATGCACTAAACTCAACAGCACCAGTCTTTATTCCAAAAACTCCTGGAATTGATAAAACAAATGGAAACAGTGAAAAACATGCTATGGGTCAGAGTTTGAACTCTGTAATTCCTATTGCCAGTCCAGACATTGGGATTGGTAATCAAGATAAAGCAGGAATCAGGGAAAGAAGTGGTGATAGACAGAGAAATAAGGAATCTACCTCACAGTGGGTTCAAAGGGCTTTCAATGGAACAGTTGCAATTAATAATTCGTGTCAAGAAGATCCAACACAAGATACAGTGGTTAAAGGACAACTGATCAAAAATGTAGGTCATGATCAAGTGGAGGATGGAGACTTTGTGAGTTTCAAAAGTAATGAGAAAGTCAGGTGGAAAGGAGTCAAATTGTGGGCAGATCAAACAGAAGAAGAAGCAGAAGAAGGAGAAATTCCTGAAGAGATGCAAAGTGAAGATGAAATGGAAGGAGAGGTACATGAAGAGGAAGATCAGAGGTTAGATGAAATTATTAATGCATTCCAATCCAAAGGAAACCAAAGCATAGTTCCTACAAACATGATTAGTAACAAGGTAGATGGAATCAATGTAGAAGCTGAAAAATCAAATGCATTAGAGAATAAGGAGGTGGATAGCACTGTAGTGGATCCAGGAGAAACAGAACAGGGTGGAGTTGGTGGAAATGTTGCTAACAATCCAAAAGTAGGTAGTGCATCAAGGAAAAAGAAACAATTGAATAACTTGAAAATTTAGGAAAAACCAAGTGAAACTTGTTTGAATACAGTTCAGAAGATTAGCAAGTTGGAAGAGGGAAATCAAAGGGAGAAAATAGACCGGATAAACAAAGAAGTGGTAGTTGCAGGAAGAATAAAAGAGTTGGAGGATATAGGTGATCATACGAATAATGACATGGATGAAGAATCAACAGCTCAAAATTTTCTTAATATATCGAGGCAAGGAGATATTTCACCAAGGCAGATTGAGAGAGTAAAGAATGTTGCTAGGGGTAAAAAGAAACAAAGTAAGGATGTTCCTTCAGCCCCTACTGGAGGAGTTCAAACAAGGAGAACATTGTCTAAATCTCAGAATCAGTAATGGATGCAATCATATGGAATGTTAGGTCAGTCAAAACAATGCAAGCTTTTGAGAGGCTCATCACAATGCACNAGCTCATCACAATGCACAAGCAAAATCATTTTGATTTTATTGGTATTTAGGAACCTATGCAACAAGCTAGCAAGGTGGAAAAATATAGAAGGAGAATTGGAATTACTCAGGCAGTAGTGAATGTTTCAAATAAAATATGGGCTTTTATTGACGAAGTTTTTGAAGTGACAATTTTGTATAACATGACTCAACAGTTAACTATGAGATTATTTCACACAGAATCGCATGTAGAGTTGATACTCACATTGGTTTATGCTAAATGTGATGTTATTGAAAGGATAGAATTATGGGACTCTCTATATTTGATGTCTGTGGATATGACTGTTCCATGGCTCGTAGGTGGGGATTTTAATGTCATATGGGATGAAGAAGAGAAGTTTGGTGGACTGCCAGTGTCCATCAATGAAGTTGATGACTTTAGACATTGCATCAATACCTGTAATCTATCTGATTTAGGTTTCAAAGGGAGTATATTTACATGGTGGAATGGAAGGGCAGAAGAGGACTGTATATTTAAAAGGCTGGACAGATGTTTTGGTAATTTAGAGTTGCAACAAACTTTTCCAGATTTGGTGATAAGTCATCTTTCTGAGGTTGGTTCAGATCATAGTCCTATGATGTTGACATGTGACATTGAGTCTCCTCCTATCAAGAAGTCATTTCGATTCTTGAACTTCTGGACAAAGCATGAAACTTTCAAAAAGGTGGTGTTGGAAAATTGGAATGCTGATTTTACTGCTAGTCCTTTTGTGATTTTCAATCACAAGCTAAAAAAGTTGAAAAAAGCTTTATCGACATGGAGTAAGTCAACATATGGAGATATATTTCAAAGGATTTCTAGCATGGAAGAAGTTGTGAGAGTTCATGAAAAATAGTTTGAAGAAAATCCATCACAGATAAACAGAGTAAGACTACAAAAGGTTCATGCAGAATTGATAAAATACCTGGCTATAGAGGAGGAATTCTGGAGATAGAAGGCTGGCATGAGTTGGTTCAAGGATGGGGATCGAAATACAAAGTTCTTCCATGCTCAAGTAAATGGTCGAAGAAGAAGATTGAAGATCCAAAGAATTCAGAACAGACTGGGCAACTGGATAGAAGAGGATGAACAAATAGCAGAAGAAGCAGTGAATTTCTTTAAGGATCAATTATGTGAAGAAAGTGTTCCAGCAGATTTTGGCATTATTGAATATGTTCCAACTTTGGTTACTATGGAACAAAATGATAAGCTAGTCAGTATACCTAATAGAGAAGAAGTGAAGAAAGCAGTGTATGGATTAAAGGGAGATTCTGCAGGGGGTCCTGATGGATTCACAGGAGCATTCTATCACGCATGTTGGGACATAATTGGGGAGGATATATATCAAATGGTGTTGGCATTCTTCTGTGGACAACAATTGCCAAAGTGTGTCACACATACAAACCTGGTGTTGCTGCCAAAAAGGAAGGAGATCACTACATTTTCAGATATGAGGCCAATAAGTTTAAGCAATTTTGTCAACAAGATCTTTTCAAGGGTGATACATGAAAGGTTAGTGGA
>ML325667.1:0-33826 GCA_005239505.1 Nicotiana paniculata
AACCAACTCTTCAAAATGATCAAGTTACATTTTTTGGAACTTTATGGCAATTAAACTGGAATTACACCAGTCGTGCCTGTATTAATGCCTGCCATAGTCCAGGCCGGACGCCTTGGTACGGAATCGGTACTGGATCTCATGATATTTCTCCGGGACATCAAATACGACCCAAGGAACCATAACCAAAGCTTCGAAATGATCAAGTTAAATTTTTTGGCATTTTATGACAATTAAACTCTTATTCCGCCAATCGTGCCTATATTATCGCCTGCCATGGTTCAGGCCGGACGCCTTGGTACGGAGCCAGTACCGAATCACATGATATTTGTCTGGGACATCAAATACGACCCTAGGAACCATAACTAACGCTTCGAAATGATCAAGTTATATTTTTTGGCATTCTATGGCAATTAAACGTGATCGCGTGATATTTGGGATCACGTTGCATTTTTTGGCAATTAAACTGGAATTCCGCCAGACGTGCCCTTATTATCTCCATCCATGGTCCAAGCCGGATGCCTTCGTATGGAGAAGGTATCAGATCACATGATATTCTTCCGGGACATCAAATACAGCCGAAGGAACCATAACCAACTCTTTGAAATGATCAAGTTAAATTTTTGTGCATTTTATGGCAATTAAACTGGAATTCCGCCAAGTCGTGCCTATATTATCGCCTGTCGTGGTCCAGGCCGGACGCCATGGTACGTAGCCGGTACTGAATCACATGATATTTGTCCGAGACATCAAATATTACCCAAGGAACAATAACCAACACTTCGAAATGATAAAGTTACATTTTTTGGCATGTTATGGCAATTAAACTGAAATTGCGCCAGTCATGCCTGCATTATCGCCTGTCGTGGTCCAGGTTGGACTCTTTGGTACGGAGTCGATACCGAATCTCATGATATTTGTCCGAGACATCAAGTAAGACAAAGGAACCATAAAAAATGTTTCGAAATGATCAAGTTAATTTTTTGGCATTTTATGCCAATTAAACTGGAATTCCGCTAGTCGTGCCTGTATTATCGCCTGCCATGGTCCAGGCTGGACGCCTTGGTACAGAGGCATTACCGGATCACATGATACTTTTCGGGACATCAAATACGACCGAAGTAACCGTAACCAATGCTTCGAAATGATCAAGTTACATTTTTTGGCATTTTATGGCAATTAAAATGGAATTCCGCCAGTCGTGCCTCTATTATCGCATGCCATGGTCCAGGCCGGACGCCATGGTACGTAGCTGTTACCGGATCAAATGATATTTTTCTGGGACATCAAATACGACCCAAGGAACCATAACCAACGCTTCGAAATGATCAAGTTACATTTTTTGGCATTTTATGGCAATTAAACTAGAATTCCGTTAGTCGTGCATGTATTATCGCCTGCCATGGTCCAGGCCGGACGCCTTGGTACGGAGTCGGTACCGGATTGCATGATATTTGTCCAGGATATCCAATATGACCCAAGGAACCATAACCAACGCTTCGAAATGATCAAGTTGCATTTTTTGGCATTTTATGGCAATTAAACTGGAATTCCGTTAGTCGTGCATGTATTATCGCCTTCCATGGTCCAGGCTGGACGCCTTGGTATGTAGCTGGTACCGAATCGCATGATATTTTTCTGGGACATCAAATACAACCCAAGGATTCATAAACAACGCTTCGAAATGATCAAGTTACATTTTTTGGAACTTTATGGCAATTAAACTGGAATTCCACCAGACGCGCCTGTATTAATGCATGCCATAGTCTAGGTCAGACGCCTTGGTACAGAGCTAGTACCGGATCACATGATATATCTCCGGGACATCAAATACGACCCAAGGAACAATAACCAAAGATTTGAAATGATCAAGTTACATTTTATGGCAATTAAACTGGAATTCCGCCAGTCGTGCCCGTATTATCGCCTGCAATGGTCCAAGCTGGACGCCTTGGTACGAAGCCAATTCCAGATCGCATGATATTTGTCCGTGATATCAAATATGACCCAAGGAACCATAACCAGCGCTTCGAAATGATCAAGTTACATTTTTGGCATTTTATGGCAATTAAACTGGAATTCCGCAAGTCGTGCCGTATTATCGCCTGCCATGGTCCAAGTCGGACGCCTTGGTACGGAGTCGGTACCGGATCGTATTATATTTGTCCGGGACATTAAATATGACCAAGGAACCATAACCAATTCTTCGAAATGATCAACTTACATTTTTTGGCATTTTATGGCAATTAAACTGGAATACCGACAGTCGTGCCTGTATTATTGCCTGCCATGGTCCAGGCCGGACTCCTTGGTACTAAGCCGGTACCGGGTGGCATGATATTTGTACGGGATTTGAAATATGACCCAAGGAACCATAACAAACGCTTCGAAATGATCAACTTACATTTTTTGGCATTTTATGGTAATTAAACTGGAATTCCGCTAGTCGTGTCTGTATTATCGCCTGCAGTGATCCAGGTCGGACGCCTTGGTACAGAGTCGGTACTAGGTCGCATGATATTTATCCAGGACATTAAATATGATCTAAGGAACCATAACCAACGCTTCAAAATGATCAAGTTATTTTTTGGCATTTTATGGCAATTAAACTGGAATTCTGCCAATCGTGCCTTTATTAGCGCCTGCCATGGTTTAGGCCGGACACCTTGGTACGGAGCCGGTACCGTATCGCATGATATTTGTCCTGGACATCAAATACGACCCAAGGAACCATAACCAATGCTTCAAAATGATCAAGTTACATTTTTTGGAATTGTATGGCAATTAAACTGGAATTCCGAACAGTCGTGCCCCTATTATCGCCTGCCATGGTCTAGGCCGGACGCCTTGGTACATGAGCCCGTACCGTATCGCATGATATTTCTACAGGACATCAAATACGTCCCACGAAAACCATAACCAACTCTTTGAAATTAGAAAGTTACATTTTTGGCATTTTATGGCAATTAAACAAGAATTCCGCCAGTCGTGCCTGTATTATCGCCTGCCATGGTCTAGGCCGGAAGCCTTGGTACGGAGCCGGTACCAGGTCGCATGATATTTGACTGGGACATGAAATATGAGCCAAGGAACCATACAACGCTTTGAAATGATCAAGTTACATTTTTTGGCATTTTATGGCTTTTTATGGAAATTAAACTGGAATTCCGCCAGTCGTGCCTGTATTATCGCCTGACGTGGTCCAGGCCGGACGCCTTTGTACGGAGCCGGTACCGGGTCGAATGATATTTGTTCGGGACATTAAATATGACCCAAGGAACCATAACCAACGCTTCGAAATGATCAAGTTACATTTTTAGGCATTTTATGGCAATTAAACTGGAATTCCGCTAGTCGTGCCTGTATTAGCGTCTGCCATGGTCCAGGCCGGACGCCTTGGTACCAAGCCGGTACCGGATCATATGATATTTGTCCTGGACATTAAATACGACCCAAGGAACCATAACCATCGCTTCGTAAGGTTCAAGTAACATTTTTTGGCATTTTATGGCAATTAAACTAGGATTCCGCCAGTCGTGCCTCTATTATCGACTCGCATGGTCCAGACCGGACGCCTTGGTATAGAGCCGGTACTGTATCGCATGATATTTCTCCAGGGAATCAAATATGACCCACAGAACCATAACCAACGCTTCGAAATGATCAAATTATATTTATTTTTTTGGCATTTTATGGCAATTAAATTGGAATTCCGCCACTCGTGCATGTATTATCGCCTGCCATGGACCAGACTGGACTCCTTGGTACGGAGTTTGTATCGGATCTCATGATAATTCTCCGGGACATCAAATACGACCCAAGGAACCAAAACCAACTCTTTGAAATGATCAAGTTACATTTTTTGGCATTTTATGGCAATTAAACTGGAATTCCGTCAGTCGTGCATGTATTATCGCCTGCCATGGTCCAGGTCGGACGCCTTGGTACGGAACCCGTACCGGATCTCATGATATTTGTCTGAGATATAAAATGTGACCCAAGGAACCATAACCAACAATTTGAAATGATAAAATTATATTTTTTGGCATTTTATGGTATTTAAACTGGGATTCCGCCAGTTGTGCCTGTATTATCGCCTACCATGGTCCAGGCCGGACGCCTTGGTGTCGAGCCGGTATCGGATAGCATGATATTTGTCTGGGACATCAAATACGACCCAAGGATCCATTACCAACACTTCGAAATGATCAAGTTACATTTTTGGGCATTTTATGGCAATTAAACTAGAATTCCGTCAGTTGTGCCTGTATTATCGCCTGCCATGGTCCAGGCCGGACGCCTTGGTACGGAGCTGGTACCGGACCGCATGATATTTGTATGGGACATTAAATACGACCCAAGGAACCATAACGAACGCTTCGAAATGATTAAGTTACATTTTTTGGCATTTTATGGCAATTAAATTGGAATTCCGCCAGTCGTGCCTGTATTATCGCCTGCCATGGTCCAAGCTGGAGACCTTGGTACAGAGGCGGTAGCGGATCGCATGATATTTTTTTTGGGACATCAAATACGACCCAAAGAACCATAACCAACGCCTTAAATGATCAAGTTACATTTTTTGGCATTTTATGGCAATTAAACTGGAATTCTGCCAGTCGTGCCCGTATTCTCGCCTGCCATGGTCCAGGCCGGAGGCCTTGGTACGGAGCCGATACCGGATCGCATGATATTTTTCCGGGACATCAAATATGAACCAAGGAACCATAACAAATGCTTCAAAATGATCAAGTTACATTTTTTGGCATTTTAATTCAATTAAACTGGAATTCCGCAAGTCGTGCATGTATTATCACCTGCCATAGTCCAAGCCGAACGCCTTGGTACAGAGCCGGTACCGGATCGCATGATATTTGTCCAGGACATCAAATACGACCCAAGGAACCATAACCAATGCTTTGAAATGATCAAGTTTCAATTTTTGGCATTTTATGTCAATTAAACTGGAATTCCGCAAGTCGTGCATGTATTATCGCCTGCCATGGTCCAGGCCGGACGCCTTGGTACGGAGCCGGTACCAGATCGCATGATATTTTTCAGGGACATCAAATACGACCCAAGGAACCATAACCAATACTTCTAAATGATCAAGTTATATTTTTTGGCATTTTATGGCAATTAAACTAGTATTCAGCCAATCGTGTGTGTATTATCGCCTGCCATGTTCCAGGCCGGATGCCTTGGTATGGAGCCGGTACCGGATCGTATGATATTTTTCTGGGACAACAAATACGACCTAGGGAACCATATACAACGTTTCGAAATGATCAGGTTAAATTTTTTGGCATTTTATGGCAATTAAACTGGAATTCCGCTAGTCGTGCCTTTATTATCGCCTACCATGGTCCAGGCCGGAGGCCTTGGTACAAACTGTACCGGGTCACATGATATTTTTCGGAAATAAAATACGATCCAAAGAACCATAACCAACGTTTTGAAATGATCAAGTTATATTTTTAGGAATTTTATGGTAATAAAACTTGAATTCCGCCTCTCATGCTTGTATTGTCGCCTGCCATGGTCCAGGCCAGAGGCCTTGGTACGGGGCCGGTACCGGATCGCATGATATTTTTCTGGGACATCAAATACAACCCAAGGAACCATAACAAACGCTTCGAAATGATCAAGTTACATTTTTTGGCATTTTATGTCAATTAAAATGAAATTCCGCAAGTCGTGCCTGTATTATTGCCTGCCATAGTCTAGCCGGACGCCTTGGTACGGAGCCGGTACCAGATCGCATGATATTTGTCTGGGTCATCAAATACGACCCACGGAACCATACCAACGCTTCGAAATGATCAAGTTACATTTTTTGGCATTTTAGGGCGATTAAAATGGAATTCTGACAGTCATACCTGTATTATTCCCTGCTATGGTCCAGGCCGGACGCGTTGGTTTGGAGCCGGTACCAGATCGCATGATATTTTTCTGCGACATCAAATATGACCCAAGAAACCATAATTAACACTTCGAAATGATCAAGTTACATTTCTTGGCATTTTATGGCAATTAAACTGGAAATCCAACAGTCGTGCCTGTATTATCGCCTACCATGGTCCAGGCCGGACGCCTTGGTACGGAGCCAGTGCCGGATCGCATGATATTTGTCCGAGTCATCAAATACGACCCAAGGAACCATAATAAATGCTTCTAAATGATCAAGTTACATTTTTTGGCATTTTATGGTAATTAAACTGGAATTCCACCAATCATGCTTGTATTATCACCAGCCATGGTCCAGGTCGGACGCCTTGGTACGGAGCCGTATCGGATAGCATGATATTTGTCTAGGACATCAAATACTACCCAAGGAACCATAGCCAACGCTTCGAAATGATCAAGTTACATTTTTTGGCATTTTATGTCAATTAAATTGGAATTCCGCAAGTCGTGCCGGTATTATCGCCTGCCATAGTCTAGGCCGGACGCCTTGGTACATAGCCGGTACCAGATCGCATGATATTTGTCTGGGACATCAAATACGGCCCAAGGAAACATATCCAACGCTTCGAAATGATCAAGTTACATTTTTTGGCATTTTATGGCAATTAAATTGGAATTCCGCTAGTCGTACTTGTATTATCGCCAGCCATAGTCCAGGCCGGACGCCTTGGTACGGAGACGGTACCAGATTGCATGATATTTGTCCGGGACATCAAACAAAACCCAAGTAACCATAGACAACGCTTCGAAATGATCAATTTACATTTTTTGGCTTTTTATGGCAAGTAAATTGGAATTCCGCNAGGACATCAAATACTACCCAAGGAACCATAGCCAACGCTTCGAAATGATCAAGTTACATTTTTTGGCATTTTATGTCAATTAAATTGGAATTCCGCCAGTTGTGCCTGTATTATCGCCTGCCATGGTCTAGGCCGGACGTCTTTGTACGGAGGCGGTACTGGATCACATGATATTTGTTTAGGACATTAAATACGAACCAAGGAACCATAACCAACACTTCGATATGATCAAGTTATATTTTGGGCATTTTGTGGCAATTAAATTGGAATTCCGCCAGTCGTGCCTGTATTATCGCCTGCCGTGGTCCAAGTCGGAGGCCTTGGTACGGAGCCGGTACCGGATCGCATGATATTTTTTTGGGACATGGAATACAACCCAAGGAACCATAACCAACACTTCGAAATGATCAAGTTAGATTTTTGGCATTTTATGTCAATTAAGTTGGAATTTCGCAAGTCGTGCTTGTATTATCGCCTGCCATAGTCCAGGTCGGATGCCTTGGTACAGAGCCGGTACTAGATCGCATGATATTTGTCCGGGACATCAAATACGACCCAAGGAACCATAACCAACGCTTCGAAATGATCTAATTATATTTTTGGCATTTTATGGCAATTAAACTTGAATTTCGTCGGTCGTGCCTGTATTATCGCCTGCCATGGTCCAGGCCGGACGCCTTGGTACGAACCGGTACCATATCACATGATATTATTCCGGGACATCAAATACAACCCAAGGAATCATAAACAATACTTTGAAATGATCAAATTACATTTTTCGCATTTTATGTCAATTAAACTGGAATTCCGCAAGTCGTGCCTGTTTTATTACCTGCCATAGTCCAGGCCGGACGCCTTGGTACGGAGCCGGTACCAGATCGCATGATATTTTTCCTGGACATCAAATACGACCCAAGGAACCATAACTAACGCTTCGAAATGATCAAGTTACATTTTTCGGCATTTTATGGCAATTAAACTAGAATTCTGCCAGTCGTGCCCGTATTATCGCCTGCCATGGTCCAGGTCGGAGGCCTTGGTATTGAGCCGGTACCGGATCGCATGATTTTTTTTCGGGACATCAAATACAACCCAAGGAACCATAACCAATGCTACGAAATGATCATGTTGCTTTTGTGGCATTTTATGTCAATTAAACTGGAATTCCGCAAGTCGTGCATGTATTATCGCCTACAATAGTCCAGGCCGGACGCCTTGGTACAGAGAAGGTACCGGATCGCATGATATTTTTCTTGGACATAAAATACAACCCAAGGAACCATAACCAATGCTTCACAATGATCAAGTTATATTTTGTGGCATTTTATGTCAATTAAACTGGAATTCCGCAAGTCGTGCATGTATTATCGCCTGCCATACTCCAGGCCGGACGCCTTGGTACAGAGACGGTACCGGATCACATGATATTTTTTCGGGACATGAAATACGACCCAAGGAACCATAACCAATGCTTCGAAATGATCAAGTTACAATTTGTGGAATTTTATGTCAATTAAACTGGAATTCCGCAAGTATTCCTGTATTATCGCCTACCATAGTTTAGGCCGGACGCCTTGGTACGGAGCCGGTACCAGATCGCATGATATTTGTCCGGGACATAAAATAAGCCCAAGGAACCATAGTCAACGCTTCGAAATGATCAAGTTACATTTTTTGGCATTTTATGGCAATTAAACTGGAATTCTGCCAGTTGTGCCGGTATTATCGCCTGCCATGGTCCAGGCCGGACGCCTTGGTACGGAGCCGGGACCAGATCGCATGATATTTTTTTGGGACCTCAAATACGACCCAAGGAACCATAACCAACATTTTCAAATGATCAAGTTACATTTTTGGAATTTTATGTCAATTAAACTTGAATTCCGCAAGTCGTGCCACTATTATCGCATGCCATTGTCCAGGCCGGACGCCTTGGTACGGAGCCGGGACCAGATCGCATGATATTTTTTTGGGACCTCAAATACGACCCAAGGAACCATAACCAATGCTTCGAAATGATCAAGTTACATATTTTGGAATTTTATGGAAATTAAACTGAAATTCCGCCACTCGTGCCTGTATTATCGCCTGCCATTGTCCAGGCCGGACGCCTTGGTATGGGTCCGGTATCGGATCACATGATATTTGTCCAGGGCATCAAATACGACCCAAGGAACCATAACCAACGCTTCGAAATGATCAAGTTATATTTTTTGGCATTTTATGGCAATTATACTGGCATTCTGCTAGAATGGCATGTATTATCGCGTGCCATGGTCCAGGCTAGACGCTTTGGTACGGAGCCAGTACCGGATCGCATGATATTTGTATGGGACATCAAATACGACCCACGGAACCATAAACAATGCTTCAAAATGATCAAGTTACATTTTTTGGCATTTTATGGCAATTAAACTGGAATTTCGCCAGTCGTGCCTATATTATCGCCTGCCATGGTCGAGGCAGGACGCCTTGGTACGGAGCCATCACGGATCGCATGATATTTTCCTGGGACATCAAATACGACCCAATGAACCATAACCAACGCTTCGAAAAGATCAAGTTACATTTTTTGGCATTTTATGGCAATTAAACGGGAATTCCGGCAGTCGTGCCTGGTTTATCGCCTGCCATGGTCCAGGCCGGACGCCTTGGTACGAAGCCGGTACTGGATCGCATGATATTTGTTCGATACATCAAATAAAACCCAAGGAACCATATCCAACACTTCGAAATGATCAAGTTACATTTCTTGGAATTTTATGTCAATTAAACTGGAATTTCGCAAGTCGTGCCTGTATTATAGCCTGCCATAGTCCAGGCCGGACGCCTTGGTAAAGAGCCGATACCGGAACGCATGATATTTGTCCGGGACATAAAATACGACCCAAGGAACCACAATCAACGCTTCAAAATGATCATGTTACATTTTTTGCCATTTTATGGAAATTAAACTAGAATTGCGCCAGTCGTGCCTATATTATCGCCTTCCATGGTCCAGGCCGGAGGCCTTGGTACAGAGCCGGTATGGGATCGCATAATATTTTTCCGGCACATCAAATACGACCCAAGGAACTATAACCAATGCTTCGAAATGATCAAGTTACATTTTTTGGCATTTTATGGCAGTTAAACTGGAATTTCGCCAGTCGTGGCTATATTATCGCCTGCCATGGTCTAGGCCGGACGCCTTGGTACGGAGTCGGTATTGGATAGCATGATATTTGTTCGGGGCATCAAATACAACCTAAGGAACCATAACCAATGCTTCTAAATGATCATTGATCATTTTTGAGCATTTTATGGAAATTAAACTGGAATTCCGCAAGTCGTGCCTGTATAATCGCCTGCCATAGTCCAGGCCGGACGCCTTGGTAAGGAGCCGGCGTAGGATATTATGATATTTGTCCGGGACATCAAATATGACCCAAGAAATCATAACCAACGCTTCGAAATGATCAAGTTAAATTTTTTGACATTTTATGGAAATTAAACTGGAATTGCGCTAGACGTGCCTATATTATCGTCTGCCACGGTCCAGGTTGGACGCCTTGGTACGGAGACGGTAACGGATAGCATGATATTTGTCCAGAACATCAAATAGGATCCAAGGAACCATAACCAACTCTTCGAAATGATCAAGTTACATTTTTTGGCATTTTATGGAAATTAAACTTGAATTCCGCAATTCGTGCCTGTATTATCGCCTGCCATGGTCTAGGCCGGACGCCTTGGTATGGAGCCGGTATCGAATAGCATGATATTTTTCCGAGACATCAGATACGACCCAAGGAACCATAACCAACACTTCAAAATGATCAAGTTACATTTTTGGCATTTTATGTCAATTAAAATGGAATTTCGCAAATCGTGCATGAATCATCGCCTACCATAGTCTAGGCCGGACGCCTTGGTATAGAGCCGGTACTAGATCGCATGATATATGTCCGGGAAATCAAATACGAATCAATGAACCATAACCAATGCTTCGAAATGATTAAGTTACATTTTTTGACGTTTTATGGCAATTAAACTGGAATTCCTCCAATCGTGCCTGTATATCGCCTGCCATGGTCCAGGCCGGACACGTTGGTATGGAGCCAGTACAAAATTGCATGATATTTCTCTGGGACATCAAATACGACCCAAGGAACAATAACCATCTCTTCGAAATTATCAAGTTACATTTTTTGGCATTTTATGGTAATTAAAATAGAATTCCGCCAGTCGTGCATGTATTATCGCCTGCCATGGTCCAGGCCGGATGCCTCGGTACGGAATGGTTACCGGATAGCATGATATTTGTCCGAGACATAAAATAGGACCGAAGGAACCATAACCAACGCTTCGAAATGATCAAGTTATATTTTTTGGCATTCTATGGCAATTAAACTGGAATTCCGCCAGTCGTGCCTGTATTATCGCCTGCCATAGTCCAGACTGGACGCCTTGGTATGGAGCCGGTACCGAATAGCATGATATTTGTCCGAGACATCAAATACGACCAAAGGACCATAGAGAACTCTTCGAAATGATCAAGTAACATTTTTTGGCATTTAATGGTAATTAAACTGCTATTCCGCCAAGTCAGGCCTGTATTATCGCCTGCCATGGTCCAGCCCAGACGTCTTGGTATGTAGCCGGTTCCGAATTGCATGATATTTGTCCGGGACGTCAATTACAACCCAAGGAACCATAACCAAACAATTTTTGGCATTTTATGGCAGTTAAACTGGAATTCCTCCAGTCGTGCCTATATTATCGCTTGCCATGGTCCAGGCCGAACGCCTTCGTACGTAGCCGTTACCGGATCGCATTATATTTGTCCGGGACATCAAATACGACCGAAGGAACCATAACCAACATTTTTAAATGATCAAGTTACATTTTTTGGCATTTTATGGAAATTAAACTTGAATTCCGCAAGTCGTGCCTGTATTATCGCCTGCAATGGTCCAGGACGGACGCCTTGGTACCGAGCTGGTATCAGATAGCATGATATTTGTCCGGGACATCATATGCGACCCAAGGAACCATAACCAACACTTCGAAATGATCAAGTTATATTTTTGGCATTTTATGGAAATTAAACTGGATTTCCGCTAGTCGTGCCTATATTATCGCCAGCCATGGTCCAGGCCAGACGCCTTGGAAAGGAACCAGTACCGGTTCGCATGATATTTCTCCAAGAAATCAAATACGACCCAAGGAACCATAACCAAAGCTTCGAAATGATCAAGTTATCTTTTTGGATTTTGATGGCAATTAAACTGAAATTCCGCTAGTCGTACCTGTATTATCGCTTGCCATGGTCCAGTCCGGACGCCTTGGTATGGAGCTGGTAGTGGATCGCATGATATTTTTCCGGGACAGAAAATACGACCCAAGGAACCATAACCAACGCTTCGAAATGATCAAGTTACATTTTTTGGCATTTTATGGCAATTAAATTGGAATTCCGCAAGTCGTGCCTGTATTATCGCCTGCCATGGTCCAGGCCAAACGCCTTGGTACGGAGCCGGTAGTGGATCACATGATATTTGTCCCGGACATCAAATACAACCCAAGGAACCATAAGCAGCACTTCGAAATGATCATGTTACATTTTTTGGCATTTTATGGCAATTAAACTAGAATTCCGCCAGTCGTGCTTGTATAATCGCCTGCCATGGTCCAGGCCAGATGCCTTGGTATGGAGCCGGTACCGGATCGCATGATATTTGTCCGGGACAGCAAATACGACTCATGGAACCATAACCAACGCTTCGAAATGATCAAGTTACATTTTTTGGCATTTTATGGCAATTAAATTGGAATTCCGCAAGTCGTGCCTGTATTATCGCCTGCCATGGTCCAGGACAGACGCCTTGGTGCGGAGCCAGTTCCGTATCGCATGATATTTATCTGGACATCAAATACGACCTTAGGAACCATAAGCAACGCTTTGAAATGATCAAGTGTATTTGCATTTTATGGCAATTAAACTAGAATTTTGCTAGTCGTGCCTGTATTATCGCCTGCCAGGGTCCAGGCCGGACGCCTTGGTACGGAGCCGGTACCAGATCACAAGATATTTTTTGGGGACATCAAATATGACCCAAGGAACCATAACCAACGCTTCGAAATGATTAAGTTAAATTTTTTGGCATTTTATGGCAATTAAATTGGAATTCCTCTAGTCGTGCTTGTATTATCGTCTGCCATGGTCTAGGTCGGACGCCTTGGAACGGAGCTGGTACCGGATCACATGATATTTTTCCGAGACATCAAATACGACCCAAGGAACCATAACCAATGCTTCGAAAAGATCAAATTACATATTTTGGCATTTTATGGCAATTAAACTGGTATTCCGCGAAGTTGTGCCTGTATAGCGCCTACCATGGTCCAGGTCGGACGCCTTGGTACGAAGCCGGTACCGGATCGCATGATATTTGACTGGGACATCAAATACGACCTAAGGAACCATAACCAAAGCTTCGAAATGATCAAGTTACATTTTTTGGCATTTTATGGCAATTAAACTGGAATTCCGCCAGTCGTGCCTGTATTATCGCCATCCATGGTCCAGGCCGGATGCCTTGGTATGGAGCTGGTACCGGATCACATGATATTTGTCCAGGACATCAAACACGACCCAAGGAACCACAACCAACTCTTCGAAAAGATCAAGTTACATACTTTTGCATTTTATGGATTTTAAACTGGTATTCCGCCAAGTTGTGCCTGTATTATCACCTACCATGGTCCAGCCCGGACACCTTGATACGTAGCCGGTACCGAATTGCATGATATTTGTCCGGGACATCAAATACGACCCAAGGAACCATAACCAACGCTTTGTAATGACCAAGTTACACTTCTTGGCATTTTATTTCAATTAAAATTGATTTTCGCTAGTCGTGCCTGTATTATCGCCTGCCAAGGTCCAGGCCGGACACCTTGGTACGGAGCCGGTACCGGTTCGCATGATATTTCTCCAGGACATCAAATACGACCCAAGGAACCATAACCAATGCTTCGAAATGATAATGTTACATTTTTGGGAATTTTATGGCAATTAAACTGGAATTTTGCTAGTCGTACATGTATTATCGCTTGAAATTGTCCAGGCCGGACGCCTTGGTACGGAGCCTGTACCGGATTGCATGATATTTGTCCGTGACCGCAAATACGATCCATGGAACCATAACCAACGCTTCGAAATGATCATGTTACAGTTTTTGGGATTTTATGGCAATTAAACTGAAATTTCTCCAATCGTGCCTGTATTATCGCCTGACATGGTCCAGGCCGGACGCCTTGGTACGGACCCGGTACAGGATTGCATGATATTTGTCTGAGACATTAAATACGACCCAATGAACCATAACCAGCGCTTCAAAATGATCAAGTTACATTTTTTGCCATTTTATGGACTTTAAACTTGAATTACGCTAGTCGTGCCTGTATTATCGACTGCCATGGTCCAGGATGGACGCCTTGGTACGAAAACGGTATCGGATAGCATGATATTTGTCGGGGACATCAAATAGGACCAAAGGAACCATAACCAAAGCTTTGAAATGATCAAGTTGCATTTTTTGGCATTTTATGGCAATTAAACTGGAATTCCGCTAGTAGTGCCTTTGTTATCGCCTGCCATGGTCCAGGTTGGATGCCTTGGTACGGAGCCGGTACCGAACCGCATGGTATTTGTCCGTACATCAAATACGACCTTAGGAACCATAACCAACGCTTCGAAATGATCAAGTTACATGTTTTGGCATTTTGTGGCAATTAAACTGGAATTTTGCTAGTCGTGCCTGTATTATCGCTTGTCAGGGTCCAGGCCGGACGCCTTGGTACAGATCCGGTACCAGATCACAAGATATTTGTCCGGGACATCAAATATGACCCAAGGAACCATAACCAACGCTTCGAAATGATCAATTTATATTTTATGGAAATTAAATCGGAATTCCGCGGGTCGTGCCTGTATTATCGCTGTCCATGGTCCAGGCCGAACACCTTGGTATGGCACCGGTAACGGATCACATGATATTTTTCCGGGACATCAAATATGACCCAAGTAACCATAACCAACTCTTCGAAATGATCAAGTTACACTTTTTGGCATTTTATGGCAATTAAACAGGAATTCTACCAAGTCATGCCTGTATTATCGCATGCCATGGTCCAGGACGGACGCCTTGGTACGTAGACGGTAACGAATCACATGATGTAAGTCCGGGACATCAAATACGAGCCAAATAACCATAGCCAACGCTTCGTAATGATTAAGTTACATTTTTTGGCATTTTATGGCAATTAAACTGGAATTCCACCAGTCGTGCCTATATTATCGCCTGCCATTGTCCAGACCGGACGTTTTGGTACGGACCGGTACCAGATAACATGATATTTCTCCAGGACATCAAATACGACCCCGCTTCGAAATGATCAAATTATATTTTTTGACATATTATGGCAATTAAACTGGAATTCCGCCAGTCGTACCTATATTATCGCCTGCCATGGTCCAAGCCGGACGCCTTGGTACGGAGCCTGTACCGGATTGCATGATGGACATCAAATACGACCCAAGGAACCATAACCAACGCGTGGAAATGATCAAGTTACATTTTTTGGCATTTTATGGAAATTAAATTGGAATTCCGCCAGCCGTGCCTGTATTATCGCCTGCCATGGTCCTTGCCGGATGCCTTGGTACGGAGCCGATACCGGATCACATGATATTTGTCCGGAACATCAAATACAACACAAGGAACCATAACCAACGCTTCGAAATGATCAAGTTACATTTTTTGGAATTTTATGGCAATTAAACTGGAATTCCGCCAGCCGTGCATGTATTATCGCCTGCCATGGTCCAGGCCGGACACCTTGGTACTGAGCCGGTACCGAACCGCATGGTATTGTTCCGGGACATCAAATATAACCCAAGAAACCATAACCAACTCTTCAAAAGGATCAAGTTACATTTTTTGGCATTTTAGGTCAAATAAACTAGAATTCTGCCAAGTCGTGCCTGCATTATCGCCTTCCATGGTCCAGGCCGGACGCCTTGGTACATAGCCGGTATTGAATCGCATGATATTTTTCCGGGACATCAAATACAAACCAAGGACTCATAACCAATGATTCGAAATGATCAAGTTACATTTTTTGGAATTTTATGGCAAATAAACTGGAAATCCGCCAGCCGTGCCTGTATTATTGCCTGCAATAGTCAAGGCCGGACGCCTTGGTACGGAGCCGGTACCGGATCACATGATATTTCTCCGAGAAATCAAATACAACCCAAGGAACCATAACCAACACTTCGAAATGATCAAGTTACATTTTTTGGCATTTTATGGCAATTAAACTGGAATTCCGCCACTCTTGCCTGTATTATCGCCTGCCATGGTCCAAGCCGGACGCCTTGGTACGGAGCCAGTACTTGATACCATGATATTTATCAGGGACATCAAATACGAGCCAAGGAACCATAACCAATGCTTCGAAATGATCAAGTTACATTTTTTTGCATTCTATGGCAATTAAACTGGAATTCCGCCAGTCGTGCCTGTATTATCGCCTGCCATGGTCCAGGCCGGACGCCTTGGTACATAACCGGTACCGGATAGCATGATATTTGTCCGAGACATCAAATACGACCAAAGGAACCATAGCCAACTCTTTGAAATGATCAAGTAACATTTTTTTGCATTTAATGGTAATTAAACTGGTATTCCGCCAAGTCGGGCCTGTATTATCGCCTGCCATGGTCCAGCCCAGACGCCTTGGTATGTAGCCGGTTCCGAATTGCATGATATTTGTCCGGGACGTCAAATACAACCCAAGGAACCATAACCAAACCATTTTTTGGCATTTTATGGCAATTAAACTGGAATTCCTCCAGTCGTTCCTGTATTATCGCTTGCCATGGTCCAGGCCGAACGCCTTGATATTTGTCCGGGACATCAAATATGACCGAAGGAACCATAACCAACATTTCGAAATGATCAAGTTACATTTTTTGGCATTTTATGGCAATTAAACTGGAATTCCGCAAGTCGTGCCTGTATTATCGCCTGCCATGGTCCAGGACGGACGCCTTGGTATCGAGCTGGTATCAGATAGCATGATATTTGTCCGGGACATCAAATACGACCCAAGGAACCATAACCAACACTTCGAAATGATCAAGTTATATTTTTGGCATTTTATGGCAATTAAACTGGATTTCCGTAGTCGTGCCTATATTATCGCCAGACATGGTCCAGGCCAGACGCCTTGGAAAGGATCCAGTACCGGTTTGCATGATATTTCTCCAAGACATCAAATACGACCCAAGGAACCATAACCAAAGCTTCAAAATGATCAAGTTATCTTTTTGGATTTTTATGGCAATTAAACTGGAATTCCGTTAGTCGTACCTGTATTATCGCTTGCCATGGTCCAGGCCAGACGCCTTGGTATGGAGCTGGTAGTGGATCGCATGATAATTGTCTGGGACAGAAAATACGACCCAAGGAACCATAACCAACGCTTTAAAATTAATATGTTATATTTTTTGGCATTTTATGGCAATTAAACTGGAATTCAGCCAATCGTGCCTGTATTATCGCCTGCAATGGTCCAGGCCAAACGCCTTGGTAAGGAGCCGGTAGTGGATCGCATGATATTTGTCCGGGACATCAAATACAACCCAAGGAACCATAAGCAGCGCTTCGAAATGATCATGTTACATTTTTTGGCATTTTATGGCAATTAAACTAGAATTCCGCCAGCCGTGCTTGTATAATCGCCTGCCATGGTCCAGGCCGGATGCCTTGGTATGGAGCCGGTATCGGATCGCATGATATTTGTCCGGGACAGAAAATACGACCCATTGAACCATAACCAACGCTTCGAAATGATCAAGTTACATTTTTTGGCATTTTATGGCAATTAAATTGGAATTCCCCAAGTCGTGCCTGTATTATCGCCTGCCATGGTCCAGGCCAGACGCCTTGGTACGGAGCCAGTTCCGGATCGCATGATATTTATCTGGACATCAAATCCGACCTTAGGAACCATAAGCAACTCAAATGATCAAGTTACATGTATTTGCATTTTATGGCAATTAAACTGGAATTTTGCTAGTCGTGCCTGTATTATCGCCTGCCGGGGTCCAGGCCGGACGCCTTGGTACGGAGCTGGTACCAGATCGCAAGATATTTGTTGGGGACATCAAATATGACCCAAAGGAACCATAACCAACGCTTCGAAATGATTAAGTTAAATTTTTTGGCATTTTATGGCAATTAAATTGGAATTCCTCTAGTCGTGGTTGTATTATCGTCTGCCATGGTCCAGGTCGGACGCCTTGGCACGGAGCTGGTACCGGATCACATGATATTTGCCCGAGACATCAAATACGACCCAAGGAACCATAACCAACACTTCAAAAAGATCAAATTACATATTTTGGCATTTTATGGCAATTAAACGGGTATTCCACCAAGTTGTGCCTGTATTAGCGCCTGCCATGGTTCAGGTCGGACGCCTTGGTACGAAGCCGGTACCGGATCGCATGATATTTGACTAGGACATCAAATACAAACTAAGGAACCATAACCAAATCTTCGAAATGATCAAGTTACTTTTTTTGGCATTTTATGGCAATTAAACTACAATTCTTCCAGTCGTGCCTGTATTATCGCCATCCATGGTCCAGGCCGGATGCCTTGGTATGGAGCTGGTACCGGATCGCATGATATTTGTCCATGACATCAAACACGACCCAAGGAACCATAACCAACTCTTCGAAAAGATCAAGTTACATACTTTGGCATTTTATGGCAATTAAACTGGTATTCCGCCAAGTTGTGCTTGTATTATCACCTACCATGGTCCAGCCCGGACACCTTGGTACGTAGCCGGTACCGAATTGCATGATATTTTTCCGGGACATCAAATACGACCCAAGGAACCATAACCAACGCTTTGTAATGATCAAGTTACACTTCTTGGCATTTTATGGCAATTAAAATTGATTTCCGCTAGTCGTGCCTGTATTATCGCCTGCCAAGGTCCAGGCCGGACACCTTGGTACGGAGCCGGTACCGGTTCGCATGATATTTCTCCAGGACATCGAATACGACCCAAGGAACCATAACCAATGCTTCGAAATGATCATGTTACATTTTTGGGAATTTTATGGCAATGAAACTGGAATTCCTCTAGTCGTACCTGTATTATCGCTTGAAATTGTTCAGGCCGGACGCCTTGGTACGAAGCCTGTACCAGATTGCATGATATTTGTCCGTGACCGCAAATACGATCCATGGACCATAACCAACGCTTCGAAATGATCATGTTTCAGTTTTTGGGATTTTATGGCAATTAAACTGAAATTTCTCCAATCGTGCATGTATTATCGCCTGACATGGTCCAGGCCGGACGCCTTGGTACGGAGCCATTACAGGACTGCATGATATTTGTCTGAGACATTAAATACAACCCAATGAACCATAACCAGCGCTTCAAAATGATCAAGTTACATTTTTTGCCATTTTATGGACTTTAAACTTGAATTACGCTAGTCGTGCCTGTATTATCGACTGCCATGGTCCAGGATGGACGCCTTGGTACGAAAACGGTATCGGATAGCATGATATTTGTCGGGGACATCAAATAGGACCAAAGGAACCATAACCAAAGCTTTGAAATGATCAAGTTGCATTTTTTGGCATTTTATGGCAATTAAACTGGAATTCCGCCAGTCGTGCCTCTATTATCGCCTGCCATGGTCCAGGTCGGACGCCTTGGTACGGAGCCGGTACCGAACCGCATGGTATTTGTCCGGACATCAAATACAACCTTAGGAACCATAACCAACGCTTCGAAATGATCAAGTTACATGTTTTGGCATTTTGTGGCAATTAAACAGGAATTTTGCTAGTCGTGCCTGTATTATCGCTTGTCAGGGTCCAGGCCGGACGCCTTGGTACAGAGCCGGTACCAGATCACAAGATATTTTTCCGGGACATCAAATATGACCCAAGGAACCATAACCAATGCTTCGAAATGATCAATTTATATTTTATGGAAATTAAACCGGAATTCCGCGAGTTGTGCCTGTATTATCGCCATCCATGGTCCAGGCCGAACACCTTGGTATGGCACCGGTAACGGATCACATGATATTTGTCCGGGACATCAAATATGACCCAAGTAACCATAACCAACTCTTCGAAATGAGCAAGTTACATTTTATGGCAATTAAACTGGAATTCTGCCAAGTCATGCCTGTATTATCGCATGCCATGGTCCAGGCCGGACGCCTTGGTACGTAGACGGTAATGAATCACATGATATAAGTCCGGGACATGAAATACGAGCCAAATAAACATAGCCAACGCTTCGTAATGATCAAGTTACATTTTTTTTGGCATTTTATGGCAATTAAACTGGAATTCCACCAGTCGTGCCTGTATTATCGCCTGCCATTGTCCAGACCGGATGCCTTGGTACGGACCGGTACTAGATAACATGATATTTCTCCAGGACATAAAATACGACCCTACTTCGAAACGATCAAATTATATTTTTTGACATTTTATGGCAATTAAACTGGAATTCCACCAGTCGTGCCTGTATTATCGCCTGCCATTGTCCAGACCGGATGCCTTGGTACGGACCGGTACTAGATAACATGATATTTCTCCAGGACATAAAATACGACCCTACTTCGAAATGATCAAATTATATTTTTTGACATTTTATGGCAATTAAACTGGAATTCCGCAAGTCATGCCTATATTATCGCCTGCCATGGTCCAAGCCGGATGCCTTGGTACGGATCCTGTACCGGATTGCATGATGGACATCAAATACGACCCAAGGAACCAACCAACGCGTGGAAATGATCAAGTTACATTGTTTGGCATTTTATGGCAATTAAATTGGAATTCCGCCAGGCGTGCCTGTATTATCGCCTGCCATGGTCCTGGCCGGATGCCTTGGTACGGAGCCGATACCGGATCACATGATATTTGTCCGGAACATCAAATACAACACAAGGAACCATAACCAACGCTTCGAAATGATCAAGTTACATTTTTTGGAATTTTATGGCAATTAAACTGGAATTCCGCCAGCCGTGCATGTATTATCGCCTGCCATGGTCCAGGCCGGACACCTTGGTACTGAGACGATAGCGAACCGCATGGTATTTGCCCGGGACATCAAATATAACCCAAGAAACCATAACCAACTCTTCGAAAGGATCAATTTACATTTTTTGGCATTTTATGTCAAATAAACTAGAATTCTGCCAAGTCGTGCCTGCATTATCGCCTTCCATGGTCCAGGCCGGACGCCTTGGTACATAGCCGGTATTGAATCGCATGATATTTGTCCGGGACATCAAATACAACCCAAGGATTCATAACCAATGATTCGAAATGATCAAGTTATATTTTTTGGAATTTTATGGCAATTAAACTGGAAATCCGCATGCCGTGCCTGTATTATTGCCTGCAATAGTCAAGGTCGGACGCCTTGGTACGGAGCCGGTACCGGATAACATGATATTTCTCCGAGAAATCAAATACAACCCAAGGAACCATAACCAACACTTTGAAATGATCAAGTTACATTTTTTTGGTATTTTATGGCAATTAAACTGGAATTCCGCCACTCTTGCCTGTATTATCGCCTGCCATGGTCCAAGACGGACGCCTTGGTACGGAGCCAGTACCGGATACCATGATATTTATCAGGGACATCAAATACGACCCAAGGAACCATAACCAATGCTTCGAAATGATCAAGTTACATTTTTTTGGTATTTTATGGCAATTAAACTGGAATTCCGCCAGTCGTGCCTGTATTATCGCCTGCCATGGTCCAGGCCGGACGCCTTGGTACATAGCCGGTACCGAATAGCATGATATTTGTCCATGACATCAAATACGACCAAAGGAACCATAGCCAACTCTTCGAAATGATCAAGTAACATTTTTTGACATTTAATGGTAATTAAACTGGTATTCCGCCAAGTCGGGCCTGTATTATCGCCTGCCATGGTCCAGCCCAGACGCCTTGGTATGTAGCCGATTCCGAATTGCATGATATTTGTCCAGGACATCAAATACAACCCAAGGAACCATAACCAAACCATTTTTTGGCATTTTATGGCAATTAAACTGGAATTCCTCCAGTCGTGCCTGTATTATCGCTTGCCATGGTCCAGGCCGAACGCCTTGGTACATAGCCATTACCAGATCACATGATATTTGTCCGGGACATCAAATACGACCGAAGATACCATAACCAACATTTCGAAATGATCAAGTTATATTTTTTGGCATTTTATGGCAATTAAACTTGAATTCCGCAAGTCGTGCCTGTATTATCGCCTGCCATGGTCCAGGACGGACGCCTTGGTACCGAGCTGGTATCAGATAGCATGATATTTGTCCGGGACATAAAATAAGACCCAAGGAACCATAACCAACACTTCGAAATGATCAAGTTATATTTTTGGCATTTTATGGCAATTAAACTGGATATCCGTAGTCGTGCCTATATTATCGCCAGCCATGGTCCAGGCCAGACGCCTTGGAAAGGATCCAGTACCGGTTCGCATGATATTTCTCCAAGACATCAAATACGACCCAAGGAACCATAGCCAAAGCTTTGAAATGATCAAGTTATCTTCTTGGATTTTTATGGCAATTAAACTGGAATTCCGTTAGTCGTACCTGTATTATCGCTTGCCATGGTCCAGGCCGGACGCCTTGGTATGGAGCTGGTAGTGGATCGCATGATATTTGTCTGGGACAGAAAATACGACCCAAGGAACCATAACCAACGCTTTAAAATGAATATGTTATATTTTTTGGCATTTTATGGCAATTAAACTGGAATTCAGCCAATCGTGCATGTATTATCGCTTGCAATGGTCCAGGCCAAACGCCTTGCTACGGAGCCGATAGTGGATCGCATGATATTTGTCCGGGACATCAAATACAACCCAAGGAACCATAAGCAGCGCTTCGAAATGATCATGTTCCATTTTTTTGCATTTTATGGCACTTAAACTAGAATTCCGCCAGTCGTGCTTGTATAGTCGCCTACCATGGTCCAGGCCGGATGCCTTGGTATGGAGCCGGTACCAGATCATATGATATTTGTCCGGGACAGCAAATACGACCCAGGGAACCATAACCAACGCTTCGAAATGATCAAGTTACATTTTTTGGCATTTTATGGCAATTAAATTGGAATTCCCCAAGTCGTGCCTGTTTTATCGCCTGCCATGGTCCAGGCCAGACGCCTTGGTACGGAGCCAGTTCCGGATCGCATGATATTTATATGAACATCAAATACGACCTTAGGAACCATAAGCAACGCTTCCAAATGATCAAGTTACATGTATTTGCATTTTATGGCAATTAAACTGGAATTTTGCTAGTCGTGCCTGTATTATCGCCTGCCAGGGTCCAGGCCGGACGCCTTGTTATGGAGCCGGTACCAGATCACAAGATATTTGTTGGGGACATCAAATATGACCCAAGGAACCATAACCAACGCTTCGAAATGATTAAGTTAAATTTTTTGGCATTTATGGCAATTAAATTGGAATTCCTCTAGTCGTGGTTGTATTATCGTCTGCCATGGTCCAGGTCGGACGCCTTGGCACGGAGCTGGTACCGAATCACATGATATTTGTCCGAGACATCAAATACGACCCAAGGAACCATAACCAACGCTTCAAAAACACCAAATTACATATTTTGGCATTTTATGGCAATTAAACTGGTATTCCGCGAAGTTGTGCCTATATTAGCGCCTGCCATGGTCCAGGTCGGATGCCTTGGTACGAAGCCGGTACCGGATCGCATGATATTTGACTGGGACATCAAATACGACCCAAGGAACCATAACCAACGCTTCGAAATGATCAAGTTACATTTTATGGCAATTAAACTGGAATTCCGCCAGTCGTTCCTGTATTATCGCCATCCATGGTCCAGGCTGGATGCCTTGGTATGGAGCTAGTACCGAATCGCATGATATTTGTCCATGACATCAAACACGACCCAAGGAACCATAACCAACTCTTCGAAAAGATCAACTTACATACTTTGGCATTTTATGGCAATTAAACTGGTATTCCGCCAAGTTGTGCCTGTATTATCACCTACCATGGTCCAGCCCGGACACCTTGGTATGTAGCCGGTACCTAATTGCATGATATTTGTCCGGGACATCAAATACGACCCAAGGAACCATAACCAACTTTGTAATGATCAAGTTACACTTCTTGGCATTTTATGGCAATTAAAATTGATTTCCGCTAGTCGTGCCTGTATTATCGCCTGCCAAGGTCCAGGACAGACTCCTTGGTACGGAGCCGGTACCGGTTCGCATGATATTTCTCCAGGATATCGAATACGACCCAAGGAACCATAACCAATGCTTCGAAATGATCATATTACATTTTTGAGAATTTTATGGCAATTAAATTGGAATTCCGCTTGTCGTACCTGTATTATCGCTTGAAATTGTCCGGGCCGGACGCCTTGGTACGAAGCCTGTACCGGATTGCATGATATTTGTCCGTGACTGCAAATACGATCCATGGAACCATAACCAACGCTTCGAAATGATCATGTTACAGTTTTTGGGATTTTATGGAAATTAAACTGAAAATTCTCCAATCGTGCCTGTATTATCGCCTGACATGGTCCAGGCCGGACGCCTTGGTACGGAGCCGTTACAGGATTGCATGATATATGTCTGAGACATTAAATATGTCCCAATGAACCATA
Organism: Nicotiana paniculata; assembly: GCA_005239505.1. Classification (NCBI taxonomy): domain Eukaryota; kingdom Viridiplantae; phylum Streptophyta; class Magnoliopsida; order Solanales; family Solanaceae; genus Nicotiana; species Nicotiana paniculata. The sequence continues at coordinate 24,581 of ML325667.1, forward strand.
ACCAGCGCTTCAAAATGATCAAGTTACATTTTTTGCCATTTTATGGACTTTAAACTTGAATTACGCTAGTCGTGCCTGTATTATCGACTGCCATGGTCCAGGATGGACGCCTTGGTACGAAAACGGTATCGGATAGCATGATATTTGTCGGGGACATCAAATAGGACCAAAGGAACCATAACCAAAGCTTTGAAATGATCAAGTTGCATTTTTTGGCATTTTATGGCAATTAAACTGGAATTCCGCCAGTCGTGCCTCTATTATCGCCTGCCATGGTCCAGGTCGGACGCCTTGGTACGGAGCCGGTACCGAACCGCATGGTATTTGTCCGGACATCAAATACAACCTTAGGAACCATAACCAACGCTTCGAAATGATCAAGTTACATGTTTTGGCATTTTGTGGCAATTAAACAGGAATTTTGCTAGTCGTGCCTGTATTATCGCTTGTCAGGGTCCAGGCCGGACGCCTTGGTACAGAGCCGGTACCAGATCACAAGATATTTGTCCGGGACATAAAATATGACCCAAGGAACCATAACCAACGCTTCGAAATGATCAATTTATATTTTATGGAAATTAAACCGGAATTCCGCGAGTCGTGCCTGTATTATCGCCATCCATGGTCCAGACCGAACACCTTGGTATGGCACCGGTAACGGATCGCATGATATTTGTCCGGGACATCAAATATGACCCAAGTAACCATAACCAACTCTTCGAAATGATCAAGTTACATTTTTTGGCATTTTATGGCAATTAAACTGGAATTCTGCCAAGTCATGCTTGTATTATCGCATGCCATGGTCCAGGCCGGACGCCTTGGTACGTAGACGGTAACGAATCACATGATATAAGTCCGGGACATGAAATACGAGCCAAATAACCATAGCCAACGCTTCGTAATGATCAAGTTACATTTTTTTGGCATTTTATGGCAATTAAACTGGAATTCACCAGTCGTGCCTGTATTATCGCCTGCCATTGTCCAGACCGGACGCCTTGGTACGGACCGGTACCAGATAACATGATATTTCTCCAGGAAATAAATATGACCCTTCTTCGAATTGATCAAATTATATTTTTTTACATTTTATGGCAATTAAACTGGAATTCCGCCAGCCGTGCCTATATTATTGCCTGCCATGGTCCAAGTCGGATGCCTTGGTACGGAGCCTGTACCGGATTGCATGATGGACATCAAATATGACCCAAGGAACCATAACCAGCGCGTGGAAATGATCAAGTTACATTTTTTGGCATTTTATGGCAATTAAATTGGAATTCCGCCAGCCGTGCCTGTATTATCGCCTGCCATGGTCCAGGCCGGACACCTTGGTACTGAGACGATACCGAACCGCATGGTATTTGTCCGGGACATCAAATATAACCCAAAAACCATAACCAACTCTTCGAAAGGATCAAGTTACATTTTTTGGCATTTTATGTCAAATAAACTAGAATTCTGCCAAGTCGTGCCTGCATTATCACCTTCCATGGTCCAGGCCGGACGCCTTGGTACATAGCCGGTATTTAATCGCATGATATTTGTCCGAGTGATCAAATACAACCCAAGGATTCATAACCAATGATTCGAAATGATCAAGTTACATTTTTTGGAATTTTATGGCAATTAAGCTGGAAATCCGCCAGCCGTGCCTGTATTATTGCCTTCAATAGTCAAGGTCGGACGCCTTGGTACGGATCCGGTACCGGATCACATGATATTTCTCCGAGAAATCAAATACAACCCAAGGAACCATAACCAACACTTCGAAATGATCAAGTTACATTTTTTGGTATTTTATGGCAATTAAACTAGAATTCCGCCACTCTTGCCTGTATTATCGCCTGCCATGGTCCAAGCCGGACGCCTTGGTACGGAGCCAGTACCGGATACCATGATATTTATAAGGGACATCAAATACGACCCAAGGAACCATAATCAATGCTTCGAAATGATCAAGTTACATTTTTTTGAATTCTATGGCAATTAAACTGGAATTCCGCCATTCGTGCCTGTATTATCGCCTACCATGGTCCAGGCCGGACGCCTTGGTACATAGCCGGTACCAGATAGCATGATATTTGTCCGAGACATCAAATACGACCAAAGGAACCATAGCCAACTCTTCGAAATGATCAAGTAACATTTTTTTGCATTTAATGGTAATTAAACTGGTATTCCGCCAAGTCGGGCCTGTATTATCGCCTGCCATGGTCCAGCACAGATGCCTTGGTATGTAGCCGGTTCCGAATTGCATGATATTTGTCCGGGACGTCAAATACAACCCAAGGAACCATAACCAATCCATTTTTTGGTATTTTATGGCAATTAAACTGGAATTCCTCCAGTCGTGCTTGTATTATCGCTTGCCATGGTCCAGGCCGAACGCCTTGGTACGTATCCGTTACCGGATCGCACGATATTTGTCCGAGACATCAAATACTACCGAAGGAACCATAACCAACATTTCGAAATGATCAAGTTACATTTTTTGGCATTTTATGGCAATTAAATTGGAATTCCGCAAGTCGTGCCTGTATTATCGCCTGCCATGGTCCAGGACGGACGCCTTGGTACGGAGCTGGTATCAGATAGCATGATATTTGTCCGGGACATCAAATACGACCGAAGGAACCATAACCAACACTTCGAAATGATCAAGTTATATTTTTGGCATTTTATGGCAATTAAACTGGATTTCCGCTAGTCGTGCCTATATTATCGCCAGCCATGGTCCAGGCCAGACGCCTTGGAAAGGAGCCAGTACCGGTTCGCATGATATTTCTCCAAGACATCAAATACGACCCAAGGAACCATAACCAAAGCTTCGAAATGATCAAGTTATATTTTTGGCATTTTATGGCAATTAAACTGGAATTCCGTTAGTCGTACCTGTATTATCGCTTGCCATGGTCCAGGCCGGACACCTTGGTATGGAGCTGGTAGTGGATCGCATGATATTTGTATGGGACATCAAATACCACCCAAGGAACCATAAGCAGCGCTTCGAAATGATCATGTTACATTTTTTGGCATTTTATGGCAATTAAACTAGATTTCCGCCAGTCGTGCTTGTATAATCGCCTGCCATGGTCCAGGACAGATGCCTTGGTATGGAGCCGGTACCGGATCGCATGATATTTGTCCAACAGCAAATACGACCCATAGAACCATAACCAACGCTTCAAAATGATCAAGTTACATTTTTTGGCATTTTATGGCAATTAAATTGGAATTCCCCAAGTCGTGCCTGTATTATCGCCTGCCATGGTCCAGGCCAGATGCCTTGGTACGGAGCCGGTTCCGGATCGCATGATATTTATCTGGACATCAAATACGACCTTAGGAACCATAAGCAACGCTTCCAAATGATCAAGTTACATGTATTTGCATTTTATGGGAATTAAACTGGAATTTTGCTAGTCGTGCCTGTATTATCGCCTGCCATGGTCCAGGCCAGATGCCTTGGTACGGAGCCGGTTCCGGATCGCATGATATTTATCTGGACATCAAATACGACCTTAGGAACCATAAGCAACGCTTCCAAATGATCAAGTTACATGTATTTGCATTTTATGGGAATTAAACTGGAATTTTGCTAGTCGTGCCTGTATTATCGCCTGCCAGGGTCCAGGCCGGACGCCTTGGTACGGAGCCGGTACCAGATCGCAAGATATTTTTTGGGGACATCAAATATGACCCAAGGAACCATAACCAACGCTTCGAAATGATTATGTTAAATGTTTTGGCATTTTATGGCAATTAAATTGGAATTCCTCTAGTCGTGGTTGTATTATCGTCTGCCATGGTCCAGGTCGGACGCCTTGGCACGGAGCTGGTACCGGATCACATGATATTTGTCCGAGACATCAAATACGACCCAAGGAACCATAACCAACGCTTCGAGAAGATCAAATTACATATTTTGGCATTTTATGGCAATTAAACTGGTATTCCGCCAAGTTGTGCCTGTATTAGCGCCTGCCATGGTCCAGGTCGGACGCCTTGGTACGAAGCCGGTACCGGATCGCATGATATTTGACTGGGAAATCAAATACGACCTAAGTAACCATAACCAAAGCTTCGAAATGATCAAGTTATATTTTTTTGCATTTTATGGCAATTAAACTGGAATTCCGCCAGTCGTGCCTGTATTATCGCCATCCATGGTCCAGGCCGCATGCCTTGGTATGGAGCTGGAACCGGATCGCATGATATTTGTCTAGGACATCAAACACGACCCAAGGAACCATAACCAACTCTTCGAAAATATCAAGTTACATAATTTGGCATTTTATGGCAATTAAACTGGAATTCCGCCAGTCGTGCCTGTATTATCGCCATCCATGGTCCAGGCCGCATGCCTTGGTATGGAGCTGGAACCGGATCGCATGATATTTGTCTAGGACATCAAACACGACCCAAGGAACCATAACCAACTCTTCGAAAATATCAAGTTACATACTTTGGCATTTTATGGCAATTAAACTGGTATTCCGCCAAGTTGTGCCTGTATTATCACCTACCATGGTCCAGCCCGGACACCTTGGTCCGTAGCCGGTACCGAATTGCATGATATTTGTCCGGGGCATCAAATACGACCCAAGGAACCATAACCAACGCTTTGTAATGATCAAGTTACACTTCTTGTCATTTTATGGCAATTAAACTTGATTTCTGCTAGTCGTGCCTGTATTATCGCCTGCCAAGGTCCAGGCCGGACACCTTGGTACGGAGCCGGTACCGGTTCGCATGATATTTCTCCAGGACATAGAATACGCCCCAAGGAACCATAACCAATGCTTCGAAATGATCATGTTACATTTTTGGGAATTTTGTGGAAATTAAACTGGAATTCCGCTAGTCGTACCTGTATTATCGCTTGAAATTGTCTAGGCCGGACGCCTTGGTACGGAGCTTGTACCGGATTGCATGATATTTGTCCGTGACCGCAAATACGATCCATGGAACCATAACCAACTCTTCGAAATGATCATGTTACAGTTTTTGGGATTTTATGGCAATTAAATTGAAATTTCTCCAATCGTGCCTGTATTATCACCTGACATGGTCCAGGCCGGACGCCTTGGTACGAAGCCGGTACAGGATTGCATGATATTTGTCTGAGACATTAAATATGACCCAATGAACCATAACCAGCGCTTCAAAATGATCAAGTTACATTTTTTGCCATTTTATGGACTTTAAACTTGAATTACGCTAGTCGTGCCTGTATTATCGACTGCCATGGTCCAGGATGGACGCCTTGGTACGAAAACGATATCGGATAGCATGATATTTGTCGGGGATATCAAATAGGACCCAAGGAACCATAACCAAAGCTTTGAATGATCAAGTTGCATTTTTTGGCATTTTATGGCAATTAAACTGGAATTCCGCCAGTCGTGCCTCTATTATCGCCTGCCATGGTCCAGGTCGGACGCCTTGGTACGGAGCCGGTATTGAATCGCATGATATTTGTCCGGGACATCAAATACAACACAAGGATTCATAACCAGTGATTCGAAATGATCAAGGTACATTTTTTGGAATTTTATGGCAATTAAACTGGAAATCCGCCAGCCGTGCCTGTATTATTGCCTGGAATAGTCAAGGCCGGACGCCTTGGTACGGAGTCGGTACCGGATCACATGATATTTCTCCGAGAAATCAAATACAACCCAAGGAACCATAACCAACACTTCGAAATGATCAAGTTACATTTTTTGGCATTTTATGGGAATTAAACTGGAATTCCGCCACTCTTGCCTGTATTATCGCCTGCCATGGTCCAAGCCGAACGCCTTGGTATGGAGCCAGTACCTGATACCATGATATTTATCAGGGACATCAAATACGACCCAAGGAACCATAACCAATGCTTCGAAATGATCAAGTTACATTTTTTTGCATTCTATGGCATTTAAATTGGAATTCCGCCAGTCGTGCCTGTATTATCGCCTGCCATGGTCCAGGCCGGACGCCTTGGTACATAGCCGGTACCGGATCACATGATATTTGTCCGAAACATCAAATACGACCAAAGGAACCATAGCCAACTCTTCGAAATGATCAAGTTACATTTTTCTCCAATCGTGCTTGTATTTTCGCCTGACACGGTCCAGGCCGGACGCCTTGGTACGGAGCCGGTACAGTATTGCATGATATTTGTCTGAGACATTAAATACGACCCAATGAACCATAACCTGTGCTTCAAAATGATCAAGTTACATTTTTTTCCATTTTATGGCAATTAAACTGGAATTACGCTAGTCGTGCCTGTATTATTGCCTGCCATGGTCCAGGATGGACGCCTTGGTACGAAAACGGTATCGGATAGCATGATATTTGTCCGGGACATCAAATAGGACCCAAGGAACCATAACCAAAGCTTTGAACTGATCAAGTTGAATTTTTTGGCAATTTATGGCAATTAAACTGGAATTCCGCCAGTTGTGCCTCTATTATCGCCTGCCATGGTCCAGGTAGGATGCCTTGGTACGGAGCCGCTACCAAACCGCATGGTATTTGTCCTAGACATCAAATACAACCCAAGAAACCATAACCAACTCTTTGAAATGATCAACTTACATTTTTTGGAATGTTTTGGCAATTAAACTGGAATTCCGCCAAGCCATGCCTGTATTATCGCCTGCCATGGTCCAGGCTGGACGCCTTGGTACGTAGCCGCTACCGAATCACATGATATTTTTCAGGGACATCAAATACGACCCAAGGAACGTTAACCAATGCTTCGAAATGATCAAGTCATATTTTTTGGAATTTTATGGCAATTAAACTGGAACTCCACCAGCCGTGCCTGTATTATCGCCTGCCATAGTCCAGGCCGGGCGCCTTGGTACGAAGCCGATACCGGATCCCATGATATTTCTCCAGGACATCAAATAGGACCCAAGGAACCATAACCAATGCTTCGAAATGATTAAGATATATCTTTTGGCATTTTATGGCAACTAAATTGGAATTCCGCCAGTCGTGCCTGTATTATCGCCTGCCATGGTCCAGACTGGACGCCTTGGTACGGAGCCGGTACCGGATAGCATGATATTTGTACTAGACATCAAATAAGACCCAAGGAACCATAACCAACGCTTCGAAATGATCAAGTTACATTTGTTTCATTTTATGGCAATTAAACTGGAATTCCACCAGTCGTGCCTGTATTATCGCCTGCCATAGTCCAGGTTGGACGCCTTGGTACGGAGCCGGTATCGAATTGCATGATATTTCTCCAGGACATCAAATACGACCCAAGGAACCATAACCAACGCTTTGAAATGAGAAATTTACATTTATTGCCATTTTATGACAATTAAACTAGAATTCTGACAGTCGTGCTTGTATTATCGCCCGCCATGGTCCAGGCTGGACGCCTTGGTACGGAGCCGGTATCGGATCGCATGATATTTGTCCGGGATATCAAATATGACCCAAGGAACCATAACCAACGCTTTGAAATGAGAAATTTACATTTATTGCCATTTTATGACAATTAAACTAGAATTCTGACAGTCGTGCTTGTATTATCGCCCGCCATGGTCCAGGCTGGACGCCTTGGTACGGAGCCGGTACCGGGTCACATGATATTTTTCCGGGATATGAAATTTTTCCCAAGGAACCATAACCAACGCTTCAAAATGATCAAGTTACATTTTTTGGCATTTTATGGCAATTAAACTGGAATTCAGCCAGTCGTGCCTCTATTATCGCTATCCATGGTCCAGGCCGGATGCCTTGTATGGATCCGGTACCGGATCGCATGAAATTTGTTCTGAACATCAAATACAAACCAAGAAACCATAACCAACTCTTAGAAAGGATCAAGTTACATTTTTCGGCATTTTATGGAAATTAAAGTAGAATTCCGCCAAGTCGTGCCTGCATTATCGCCTTCCATGGTCCAGGCCGGACGACTTGGTACGTAGCCGGTACCGAATCGCATGATATTTCTCTGGGACTTCAAATACAACCCAAGAATTCATAACCAACACTTCGAAATGATCAAGTTACATTTTTTGGAATTTTATGGCAATTAAACTGGAATTTCGCCAGTCGTGCCTATATTATTGCCTACCATAGTACAGGTCGGACGCCTTGGGACGGAGCCGGTACCGGATCACATAATATTTTTCTCCGAGACAAGAAATACGACCTAAGGAACCATAACCAACGCTTCGAAATGGTCAACTTACATTTTTTGGCATTTTATGGCAATTAAACTAGAATTCCGCTAGTCGTGCCAGTATTATCGGCAACCATGGTCCAGGTCGGACGCCTTTGTACAGAGCCGGTACCGGATATCTTCATATTTGTGCGGGACATTAAATACGACCCAAGGAACCATAACCAACGCTTCTAAATGATCAAGTTACATTTTTTGGCATTTTATGGCAATTAAACTGGAATTCCGCTAGTCGTGCCTGTAATACCGCCTGCCATGGTCCAGGCCGGACGCCTTGGTATGGAGCCGGTACCGGATCACATGATATTTCTCGAGGACATTAAATACGACCCAAGNCTAGAAATTCCTCCAGTCGTGTCTGTATTATCGCCTGCCATGGTCCAGGCCGGACGCCTTGGTACGGAGCCGGTATCGGGTGGCATGATATTTGTCCGGGACATTAAACATGACCCAAGGAACCATAACCAACGCTTCAAAATGATCAAGTTAGATTTTTTCGCATTTTATGGCAATTAAACTGGAAATCCGCCAATCGTGTCTGTATTATCGCTATCCATGGTCCAGGCCGGACGCCTTGGTATGGAGCCGGTACCGGACCACATGATATTTTTCCAGGACATCAAATATAACCCAAGGAACCATAACCAACTCTTCGAAATGATCAAGTTACATTTTTTGGCATTTTATGGCAATTAAACTGGAATTCCGACAGTCGTGCCTTTATTATCACCTGCCATGGACAAGGCCGGACGCCTTGGTAAGGAGCTGGTACCGGGTCGCATGATATTTTTCCGGGATATGAAATATGACCCAAGGAACCATAACCAGCGCTTCGAAATGATCTAGTTACATTTTTGGCATTTTATGGCAATTAAACTGGAATTCCGCCAGTCGTGCATGTATTATCGCCTACCATGGTCCAGGCCGGACGCCTTGGTAAGGAGCCGGTACCGGGTCGCATGATATTTGTCCGGGACATTAAATATGACGCAAGGAACCATAACCAACGCTTCGAAATAATCAAGTTACATTTTTTG
>MDKI01247970.1:0-20542 GCA_005239505.1 Nicotiana paniculata
GTTATGGTTCCTTGGGTAATATTTAATGTCCCGGACAAATATCATGCTATCCGGTACCAGTTCTGTACTAAGGCATCCGGCCTGGACCATGGCAGGCGATAATACAGGCACAACTAGCGGAATTTCAGTTTAATTACTATAAAATGCCAAAAAAGGTAACTTGATCATTTCGAAGCGTTGGTTGTTGTTCCTTGGGTCGTATTTGATGTACTTTACAAATATCATGTGATCCGATACCGGCTCCGTACCAAGGAGTCCAGCCTGGACCATGGCAGGCGATAATACAGGCACGCTTGGCGGAATTCTAATTTAATTGCCATAAAATGCAAAAAAATGTAACTTGATTATTTCGAAGCACTGGTTATGGTTCCGTGGGTCATATTAGATGTCTCGGAAAAATATCATGCGATCCGGTACCGAGTTCATACCAAGACGTCCAGCCCGAACCATGGCAGGCGATAATACAGGCACGACTGGCGGAATTTCGGTTTAATTACTATAAAATGCCAAAAAATGTAACTTGATCATTTCGAAGCGTTGGTTATGGTTCCTTGGGTCATATTTGATGTCCCGGAAAAATATCATGAGATCTGGTACCGGCTCCGTACCAAGGTGTCTGGCCTGAACAATGGTAGGCAATAAGACAGGTACGATTGGCGGAATTCCGGTTTAATTATCATAATATGCCAAAAAATGTAATTTGATCATTTCGAAGGGTTGGTTATGGTTCCGTGGGTCGTATTTGATGTCTCAGAAAAATATCACGCGATCCGGTACGAACTTCATACCAAGAGATCCAGCCCGGACCATGGCAGGCGATAATACAGGAACGACTGGCGGAATTTCGGTTTAATTACTATAAAATGCCAAAAAATGTAACTTGATCATTTCGAAGCGTTGGTTATGGTTCCTTGGGTCATATTTAATGTCCCGGAAAAATATCATGAGATCTGGTACCGGCTCCGTACCAAGGTGTCTGGCCTGAACCATGGTAGGCAATAAGACAGGTACGATTGGCGGAATTCCGGTTTAATTATCATAATATGCCAAAAAATGTAATTTGATCATTTCGAAGGGTTGATTATGGTTCCTTGGGTCGTATTTTCTTTCTTGGAAATATATGATGCAATCCGGAACCGGATCCGTACCAAGGCGTTTGACCTGGACCAAGGCAGGCGATAATACAAGCACGACCGGTGAAATTCCAGTTTAATATCCATAAAATGTAGAAAAATGTAACTTGACAATTTTGAATCGTTGGTTATGGTTCCTTGGGTCGTATTTGATGTCCCGGATAAATATAATTCTATCCGGTACCATCTCCGTAACAAGGCATCCGGCCTGGACCATGGCAGGCGTTAATACATGCACGACTTGCGGAATTCCAGTTTCATAGTCATAAAATGCCAAAAAATGTAACTTGATCATTTCGAAGTGTTGGTTATGGTTCCTAAGGTAGTATTTGATGTCCCGGAGAAATATCATGCGTTCCGATACCGGCTCCGTACCAAAGCGTCCGGCATGGACCATGGTAGGCGATAATACAGGCACGACTGGCGGAATTCCAAATTAATTGCGATAAAATGCAAAAAAATGTAACTTGATCATTTTGAAGCCTTGGTTATGGTTCCTTGGGTCGTATTTGCTGTACGGAACAAATATCATGTGATCCGGTACCAGCTCCGTACCAAGGCGTCCGGCCTGGACCATGGCAGGCGATAATACCGGCATGACTGGCGGAATTCATATTTAATTTCCATAAAATGCCAAAAAATGTAACTTGGTCATTTCGAAGCGTTGGTTATGGTTCCTTGGGTCGTATTTGATGTCCCAGAAAAATATCATGCTATCCGGTACCCGCTTCGTACCAAGGCGTCCGCCCTAGACCATGGCGGGCGATAATACAGGCACGACTAGCGAAACTCAAATTTCATTACAAAATAATGTAACTTGATCATTTAGAAGCATTGGTTATGGTTCCTAAGGTCGTATTTGATGTCACGGACAAATATCATGCGATTCGCTACCAGCTCCATACCGAGGCGTCCGGCCTGGACCATGGCAGACGATAATACAAGCACGACTGGCGGAATTCCAGTTTAATTTCCATAAAATGCCAAAAATGTGACTTGATCATTTCGAAGCACGGGTTATGGTTCCTTAGGTCGTATTTGATGCCTCGGACAAATATCATGCGATTCGATACCGACTCCGTACCAAGACGTCCAGCTTGGACCATGGCAGGCGATAATACAGGCACGACTGGCGAAATTTCGGTTTAATTACAATAAAATGCCAAAAAATATAACTTTATCATTTCGAAGTGTTGGTTATGGTTCCTTGGGTCGTATTTGACGTCCTGGAAAAATACCATGCGATCCGGTATCGGCTTCGTACCAAGGAATCCGGCCTGGACCATGGCACGCGTTAATACATGCACGACTGGCGGAGTTCCAGTTTCATTGTCATAAAATGCCAAAAAATGTAACTTGATCATTTCGAAGTGTTGGTTATGGTTCCTTGGGTCGTATTTGATGTCCCGGATAAATATCATTCTATCCGATACCGGCTCCGTACCAAGGTGTCCGGCCTGGACCATGGCAGGCGTTAATATAGGCACGACTGGCGGAATTCCAGTTTCATTGTCATAAAATTCCAAAAAATGTAACTTGATCATTTCGAAGCATTAGTTATGGTTCCGAAGGTCGTATTTGATTTCCCGGAGAAATATCATGTGTTCCGGTACCGGCTCCGTACCAAGGCGTCCCCGGCATAGACCTTGGCAGGCGTTAATATAGGCACGACTGGCGGAATTCCAGTTTAATTTCCATAATATGCAAAAAATAAAAGTAACTTGATCATTTCGAAACATTGGTTATAGTTCCTTGGGTCTTATTTGATGTCCCAGAGAAATATCATGCTATCCGGTACTGACTTCGTACCAAGGCGTCCGGCCTAGACCAGGGCAGGCGATAATACAGGCACGACTTGCGAAATTCCTGTTTCATTGCCAACAAATGTAACTCTATCATTTCGACGCGTTGGTTATGGTTCCTAAAGTCGTATTTAATGTCCCAGACAAATATCATGCGATTCGGTACCGGCTCCGTACCGAGGCGTTCGGCCTGGACCATGGTAGAAGATAATACAAGCACCACTGGCGGAGTTCCAGTTTAATTAAATGCCAAAAAATGTAACTTGATTATTTTGAAGCGTTGGTTGTTGTTCCTTGGGTTGTATATGATGTCCCGTATAAATATAATGTGATCCGGTACCAGCTCCGTACCAAGGAGTCCGACCTGGACCATGGCAGGCGATAATACAGGCACGACTAGCGGAATTCCAGTTTAATGGCCATAAAATGCCAAAAATTGTAACTTAATCATTTCGAAGCACTGGTTATGGTTCCTTGGGTCGTATTTTCTTTCCCGGACAAATATCATGCGATCCGGTAACGGCTCCGTACCAAGGCGTCTGACCTGGACTATGGCAGGCGATAATACAAGCATGACTGGCGGAATTCCAGTTTAATATCCATAAAATGCCAAAAAATGTAACTTGATCATTTCGAAGCATTGGTTATGGTTCTTTGGGTTGTATTTCATGTCCCAGAAAAATATCATTCTAACCGGTACCGGCTCCGTACCAAGGCATCCGGCCTGGACCATGGCCGGCGTTAATACAGGCACGACTGGCGGAATTCCAGTTTCATTGTCATAAAATGCCTAAAAAATGTAACTTGATCATTTAGAAGCGTTGGTTATGGTTCCTAAGTTCATATTTGATGTCCCGGAGAAATATCATGCGTTCCAGTACCGGCTCTGTACCAAGGCGTCCGGCATGGACCATGGCAGGCGATAATATAGGCACGACTGGCGGAATTCCATTTTAATTGCCATAAAATGCCAAAAAATGAAACTTGATCATTTCGAAGCACTGGTTATGATTCCTTGGGTCGTATTTGATGTCTCGGACAAATATCACGCGATCCGATATTGGCTCCGTACCAAGACGTCCAGCCTGGTCCATGGCAGGCGATAATACAGGCACGACCGGCAGAATTTAAGTTTAATTACTATAAAATGCCAAAAAATGTAACTTGATCATTTTGAAGCATTGTTAGTGGTTCCTTGGGTCGTATTTCATGTCCCAGAAAAATATTATGCGATCCGGTACCGGCTCCATACCAAGGCGTGCGACCTGGACCATGGCAGGCGATAATACAAGCACGACCGGCGGAATTCCATTTTAATATCCATAAAATGCCAAAAAATGTAACTTGATCATTTAGAAGCATTGGTTATAGTTCCTTGGGTCGTATTTGATATCCCGGATAAATATTATTCTATCCGATACCAGCTCCGTACCAAGGCATCCGATCTGGACCATGGCAGGCGTTAATATAGGCACGGCTAGATGAATTCCAGTTTGATTGTCATAAAATGCCAAAAAATGTAACTTGATCATTTAGAAGTGTTGGTTATGGTTCCTAAGGTCGTATTTGACGTCCCCGAGAAATATCATGCGTTACGGTACCGGCTCTGTACCAAGGTGTCTAGCATGGACAATGTGAGGTGATAATACATGCACGACTGGCAGAATTCCAGTTTAATTGCCATAAAATGCCAAAAAATATAACTTGATCATTTCGAAGTGTTGGTTATGGTTCCTTGGGTCGTATTTGATGTTCCGGACAAATATCATGCGATCCGGTGCCGGCTCCGTACCAAGACGTCCGGCCTGAACCTTGGCAGGCAATAATACAGGCACGACTGGCGAAATTCCAGTTTAATTGCCATAAAATACCAAAAAATGTGACTTGATCATTTCAAAGCATTGGTTGTGGTTCCTTGGGTTGTATTTGATGTCTCGGAAAAATATCATGCGATCCGGTAATGGCTCCATATCAAGGCTTCCGGTCTGGACCATGGCAGGCGATAATACAGGCACGGCTGGAAAAATTCCAGTTTAATTTCCATAAAATACAAAAAAATGTAACTTGATAATTTCGAAGCATTGGTTGTGGTTCCTTGGGTCGTATTTGATGTCCCGTACAAATATCATGTGATCCGGTACCCGCTCCGTACCACGGAGGCCGGACTGGACCATGGCAGGCGATAATACAGGCACGAGTGGCGGAATTCCAGTTTAATTGCCATAAAATGCCAAAAAATGTACCTTGATCCTTTCGAAGCACTGGTTATGGTTCCTTGGGTCGTATTTTCTTTCCCGGACAAATATCATGCGATCCGGTAACGGCTCCGTACCAAGGCGTCCGACCTGGACCATGGCAGTCGATAATACAAGCATGACCGGCGGAATTCCAATTTAATATCCATAAAATGCCAAAAAATGTAACTTGATCATTTCAAAGCGTTGGTTATGGTTCTTTGGGTCGTATTTCATGTCCCAAAAAAATATCATTCTATCCGGTACCGGCTCCGTACCAAGGCGTCCGACCTGGACCATGGCAGTCGATAATACAAGCATGACCGGCGGAATTCCAATTTAATATCCATAAAATGCCAAAAAATGTAACTTGATCATTTCAAAGCGTTGGTTATGGTTCTTTGGGTCGTATTTCATGTCCCAAAAAAATATCATTCTATCCGGTACCGGCTCCGTACCAAGGCATTCGGCCTGGACCATGGCCGGCATTAATACAGGCACGACTAGCGGAATTCCAGTTTCATTGTCATAAAATGCCTAAAAAAATGTAACTTGATCATTTAGAAGCATTGGTTATGGTTCCTAAGTTCGTACTTGATGTCCCGAAGAAATATCATGCGTTCCGGTACCGGCTCTGTACCAAGGCGTCCGGCATGGACCATGGCAGGCGATAATAAAGGCACGACTGGCGGAATTCCATTTTAATTGCCATAAAATGCCAAAAAATGAAACTTGATCATTTCGAAGCACTGGTTATGGTTCCTTGGGTCGTATTTGATGTCTCGGACAAATATCATGCGATCCGGCTACATACCAACACGTCCAGCCTGGTCCATGGCAGGCAATAATATAGGCATGACTGGCGGAATTTCAGTTTAATTCCTATAAAATGCCAAAAAATGTAACTTGATCATTTCGAAGCATTGGTTATGGTTCCTTGGGTCGTATTTCATGTCACAGAAAAATATCATGCGATCCAGTACCGACTCCATACTAAGGTGTGCGACCTGGACCATGGCAGGCGATAATACAAGCACGACCGGTGGAATTCCATTTTAATATCCATAAAATGTCAAAAAATGTAACTTGATCATTTCGATGCGTTGGTTATAGTTCCTTGGGTCGTATTTGATTTCCCGAATAAATATTATTCTATCCGATACCGGCTCCGTACCAAGGCATCCGATCTGGACCATGGCAGGCGTTAATATAGGCACGACTAGATGAATTCCAGTTTCATCATCATAAAATGCCAAAAAGTGTAACTTGATCATTTAGAAGTGTTGGTTATGGTTCCTAAGGTCGTATTTGACGTCCCCGATAAATATCATGCGTTACGGTACTGGCTCTGTACCAAGGCGTCTACCATGGACAATGTGAGGTGATAATAAATGCACGACTGGCAGAATTCCAGTTTAATTGCCATAAAATGCCAAAAAATGTAATTTGATCATTTCGAAGCGTTGGTTATGGTTCCTTGGGTCGTATTTGATGTTCCGGAAAAATATCATGCGATCCGGTGCCGGCTCTGTACCAAGGCGTCCGACCTGAACCATGGGTGGCAATAATACAGGCACGACTGGCGAAATTCCAGTTTAATTGCCATAAAATACCAAAAAATGTAACTTGATCATTTCAAAGCATTGGTTGTGGTTCCTTGGGTTGTATTTGATGTCCCGGACAAATATCATGCGATCCGGTACTGGCTCCATACCAAGGCTTTCGGTCTGGACCATGGCAGGCGATAATACAGGCACGGCTGGCAAAATTCCAGTTTAATTACCATAAAATGCAAAAAAATGTAACTTGATCATTTCGAAGCGTTGGTTGTGGTTCCTTGGGTCGTATTTGATATCCCGTACAAATATCACGTGATCCGGTACCCGCTCCGTACCACGAAGGCCGGACTGGACCATGGCAGGCGATAATACAGGCACGAGTGGCAGAATTCCAGTTTAATTGCCATAAAATGCCAAAAAATATAACGTGATCCTTTCGAAGCACTGGTTATGGTTCCTTGGGTCGTATTTGATGTCCTGTAAAAAAGTATCATGCGATCCGGTTCCGGCTCAGTACGAAGGCGTCCGGCCTGGACCATGGCAGGCGATAATACAGGCATGACTGGCAGACTTCCAGTTTAATTGTCATAAAATTCCAAAAAATGTAACTTGATAATTTCAAAGCACTAGTTATGGTTCCTTGGGTCGTATTTTATTTCCAGGACAAATATCATGCGATCCGGTACCGGCTCTGTACCAAGGCGTCCGGCCTGGACCACGGATGGCGATAATACAGGCACGACTGGAGGAATTCCAGTTTAATTGCCATAAAATGCCAAAATATGTAACTTGATAATTTCGAAGTATTGGTTATGGTTCCTTGGGTTGTATTTGATGTCACGGACAAATATCATGCGTTCCGGTACAGGCTCCGTACCAAGGCATCCGGCCTAGACCATAGCAGGCTATAATACATGCACGACTGGCGGAATTCCAAGTTAATTGCCATAAAATGCCAAAAAATGTAACTTGATCATTTCGACGCGTTGGTTATGGTTCCTAAGGTTGTATTTAATGTCCCAGACAAATATCATGCGATTCGGTACCGGCTCCGTACAGAGGCGTTCGGCCTGGACCGTGGTAGAAGATAATACAGGCACCACTGGGGAATTCCAGTTTAATTAAATGCCAAAAAATGTAACTTGATTATTTTGAAGCATTGGTTATGGTTCCTTGGGTCGTATTTGATGTCCCGGAAAAAATATCATGCGATCCGGTATTGGCTTCGTACCAAGGCGTTCGGTCTGGACCATGGCAGGCGATAATACAGGCATGACTGGCAGAATTCCAGTTTAATTGTCATAAAATGCCAAAAAATGTAACTTGATCATTTTGAAGCGCTAGTTATGGTTCCTTGGGTCGTATTTGATGTCCAGGAAAAATATCATGCGATCCGGTACTGGCTTTGTAGCAAGGCGTCCGGCTGGACCATGGCAGGCGATAATACAGGCACGACTGGAGGAATTCCAGTTTAATTGCCATAAAATGCCAAAAAATGTAACTTGATCATTTCGAAGCATTGGTTATGGTTCCTTCGGTTGTATTTGATGTCCTATAAAAACGTTTCATGCGATCCGGTTCCGGCTCAGTACGAAGGCGTCCGGCCTGGACCATGGCAGGCGATAATACATGCGTGACTGGCAGAATTCCAGTTTAATTGTCATAAAATTCCAAAAAATGTAACTTGATCATTTTGAAGCGCTAGTTATGGTTCCTTGGGTCGTATTTGATGTCCAGGAAAAATATCATGCGATCCGGTACTGGCTCAGTAGCAAGGCGTCCGGCTGGGCCATGGCAGGCGATAATACAGGCACGACTGGAGGAATTCCAGTTTAATTGCCATAAAATGCCAAAAAATGTAACTTGATCATTTCGAAGCATTGGTTATGGTTCCTTGGGTCGTATTTCATGTCCCGGACAAATATCATGCGATCCGGTACCGGCTCTGTACCAATGCGTCCGACCTGGACCATGGCAGGCGATAATACAGGCACGACTGGAGGAATTCCAGTTTAATTGTCATAAAATGCCAAAAAATGTAATTTGATCATTTCGAAGCATTGGTTATGGTTCCTTGGGTTGTATTTGATGTCCCGGACAAATACCATGTGATCTGGTACTGGATCTGTACCAAGGCGTCGGCCTGAACCATGGCAGGCAATAATACAGGCATGGCTAGCAAAATTCCAGTTTAATTGCCATAAAATACCAAAAAATGTAATTTGATCATTTCGAAGCATTGGTAATGTTTCCTTGGGTCGTATTTTCTGTCCGGGAAAAATATCATGCGATCCGGTACCGTCTTCGTACCAAGGCGTCTTGCATGGACCATGGAAGGCGATAATACAGACACGACTAGCGGAATTTCTATTTAATTGCCATAATATGCCAAAAAAGTAACTTGATCATTTCTAAGTGTTGGTTGTGGTTCCTTGGGTCGTATTTGATGTCCCGAAAAAATATCATGCGATCCGGTATTGGCTCCATACCAAGGCGTCCGGTCTGGACCATGGAAGGCGATAATACAGGCACGACTGGCGGAATTCCAGTTTAATTGCCATAAAATGCCAAAAAATGTAAATTGATCATTTCGAGGCGTTGGTTATGGTTCCTTGGGTCATATTTAATGTCCCGGACAAATATCATATGATCCGGTACCGGCTACGTACCAAGGCGTCCGGCTTGGACCATGGCTGGCGATAATACAGGCACGACTTGCGAAATTCCAGTTTAATTGCCATAAAATACCAAAAAATGTAACTTGATCATTTGAAAGCATTGGTTATGGTTCCTTGGGTCGTATTTTCTGTCCCAGAAAAGTATCATGCGATCCGCTACCGGCTCCATACCAAGGCTTCTGGCCTGGACCATGGCAGGCGATAATACAGGCACGACTGGCGGAATTCCAGTTTAATTGCCATAAAATGACAAAAAATGTAACTTGATCATTTCGAAGCATTGGTTATGGTTCCTTGGGTAGTATTTGATGTCCTGGACAAATATCATGCGATCCGGTACCGGCTCCGTACCAAGGTGTCCGGCCTGAACCATGGCAGGCAATAATACATGCACGACTTGCGAAATTCCAGTTTAATTGCCATAAAATACCAAAAAATGTATCTTGATCATTTGGAAGCATTGGTTATGGTTCCTTGGGTCGTATTTTCTGTCTCGGAAAAATATAATGCGATCCTGTACCGGCTCCATAAAAAGGCGTCTGGCCTGGACCATGGCAGGCAATAATACATGCACCACTGGCAGAATTCCAGTTTAATTGCCATAAAAGGCCAAGAAATGTAAGTTGATCATTTTGAAGAGTTGGTTATGGTTCCTTGATCGTATTTGACGTCCCGGAGAAATATCATGCGATCCAGTACCTGGACCATGGCAAGCAATAATACATGCATGACTGGCGGAAAAATATCATGCTATCCAGTACCGACTCCGTACCAAGGGGTCCGACCTGGACCATGGCAGGGGATAATACAGATACGACTGGCTGAATTCCAGTTGAATTGCCATAAAATGCAAAAAAATGTAACTTGATCATTTCGAAGAGTTGGTTATGGTTCCTTGGGTCGTATTTGATGTCCCGGAGAAATATCATGCAATCGGGTACCGGCTCAGTACCAAGGCGTCCGGCCTGGACCATGGCAGGCGGAAATACAGGCATGACTGGCAGAATTCCAGTTTTATTGCCATAAAATACCAAAAAATGTAACTTGATCATTTTGAAGCGTTGTTTATGGTTCCTAAGGTCGTATTTGATGTCTCGAACAAATATCATGCGATCCAGTACCGGCTCCGTACCAAGGCGTCTGGCCTGGACCATGGCAGGCGATAATACAGGCACGACTCAAGGAATTCCAATTTAATTTCCATAAAATGCCAAAAAATGTAACTTGATCATTTCGAAGCGTTAGTTATGGTTCCTTGGGTCGTATTTGCTGTCCCGGAAAAACATCATGCGATCCGCTACCGGCTCCATATCAAGGCGTCCGGCTTGAACCATGGCAGGCAATAATACAGACACGACTTGCGAAATTCCAGTTTACTTGCCATAAAATACCAAAAAATGTAACTTGATCATTTCGAAGCGTTGGTTATGGTTCCTTGGGTCGTATTTTCTGTCCCGGAAAAATATCATGTGATCCAGTACCGGCTCCGTACAAAGGCTTATGGCCTGGACCATGGCAGGCGATAATACAGGCACGACTGGCAGAATTCCAGTTTAATTGCCATAAAAGGCCAAGAAATGTAACTTGATCATTTTGAAGTGTTTGTAATGGTTCCTTGCGTCGTATTTGATGTCACGGAGAAATATCATGTGATACGGTACCGGCTCCGTACCAAGGCGTCCGGCCTGGACCATGGCAGGCGATAATATATGCACGACTGGCGGAATTCAAGTTTAATTGCCATAAAATGCTGAAAAATGTAACTTGATCATTTCGAAGCGTGTGTTATGGTTCCTTGGGTCGTATTTTATGCCCCGGAAAAATATCATGCTATCTGGTACCGGCTCCGTACAAAGGCGTCCGGCGTGGACCATGGCAGGGGATAATACATGCACGACTGGCGGAATTCAAGTTTAATTGCCATAAAATGCCAAAAAATGTAACTTGATCATTTAAAAGAGTTGGTTGTGGTTCCTTGGGTTGTATTTGATGTCTCAGACAAATATCATGCGATCTGGTACTGGCTCCGTACCAAGGCGTCCAGTCTGGACTATGGCAGGCGATAATACAGGCACGACTGGCGGAATTCAAGTTTAATTGCCATAAAATGCCAAAAAATGTATCTTTATCATTTCGAAGCGTTGGTTATGGTTCCTTGGGTCATATTTGATTTCCCCGACAAATACCATGTGATCCGGTACATGCTCCATACCAAGGCGTCCGGCCTAGACCATGGATGGCGATAATACAGGCACGACTGGCGGAATTCAAGTTTAATTGCCATAAAATGCCAAAAAATGTATCTTTATCATTTCGAAGCGTTGGTTATGGTTCCTTGGGTCATATTTGATTTCCCGGACAAATACCATGTGATCCGGTACATGCTCCATACCAAGGCGTCCGGCCTAGACCATGGATGGCGATAATACAGGCACGACTGGCGAAATTCCAGTTTAATTGTCATAAAATGCCAAAAAATATAACTTGATCATTTCTAAGTGTTGGTTATGGTTCCTTGGGTCGTATTTTCTGTCCCGGAAAAATATCATGCGATCCGGTACCGGCTTCGTACCAAAGCGTCCGGTCTGGACCATGGTAGGCGATAATATAGGCACGACTGGCGGAGATCCAGTTTAATTCCCATAAAATTAAAAAAAATATAACTTGATCATTCCGAAGCATTGTTTATGATCCTTGGGTCATATTTGATGTCCCGAACAAATATCATGCGATCCAGTACCGGCTCCGTACCAAGGCGTGCAGCCTAGACCATGGCATGCGATAATACATGCACGACTAGCGGAATCCCAGTTTAATTGCCATAAAATGCCAGAAAATTTAACTTGATCATTTCGAAGCATTGGCTATGGTTCCTTTGGTCGTATTTGATGTCCCGGACAAATATCATGCGATCCGGTACTGGCTCCATACCAAGGCGTCCAGCCTGGACCGTGGCGGGCGATATTACATGCACGACTGGTGGAATTCCAGTTTTATTGCCATAAAATGCCAAAAATGTGACTTGATCATTTCATAGCGTTGGTTATGGTTCCTTGGGTCGTATTTGATGTCCCGGACAATTATCATGCGATCCGATACCGGCTACGTACGAAGGCGTCCGGCCTAGACCATGGCGGGTGATATTACATGCACGACTGGCGGAATTCCAGATTAATTTCCAAGGCATCCGACCTAGACCATGGCAGGCGATAATAGAGGCACGACTCGCGGAATTCAAATTTAATTGACATAAAATGCCAAAAAATTTAACTTAATCATTTCAAAGCGTATGTTATGGTTCCTTGCGTCGTATTTGATATCCCGGACAAAAAACATACGATTCTGTACCGGCTCTGTACCAAGGCATCCGGCCTGGACCATGACAGGCGATAATATAGGCACGACTGGCGGAATTCCAGTTTAATTGCCATAAAATGCCAAAAAATGTAACTTGATCATTTCGAAGTGTTGGTTATGGTTCCTTGGGTAGTATTTACTGTCCTTGACAAATATCATGCAATCCGCTACCGGCTCCGTACCAAGGCGTCCAGCCTGGACTATGGTAGGCGCTAATACAGGCACGACTGGCAGACTTCCAGTTTAATTGCCATAAAATGCTGAAAAATGTAACTTGATCATTTCGAAGCATGTGTTATGGTTCCTTAGGTCGTATTTGATGTCCCAGACAAATATCATGCTATCCGGTATCGGCTCCGTACCAAGGAGTCCGGCCTCGACAATGGCAGGGGATAATACTGGCACGACTGGCGGAATTCCAGTTTAATTGCCATAAAATGCCAAAACATGTAACTTGATCATTTCAAAGAGTTGGTTCTGGTTCCTTGGGTCTCATTTGATGTCCCGGACAAATATCATATGATCCGGTACTGGCTCCATACCAAGGCGTCCGGTCAGGACCATGGAAGGCGATAATACACGCTTGACTGGCGGAATTCCAGTTTAATTGCCATAAAATGCCAAAAATGTAAATTGATTATTTCAAAGCGTTGGTTATGGTTTCTTGGGTCATATTTGATGTCCCGGAAAAATATCATGCGATCCGGTACTGGCTCTATACCAAGGCGTCCGGACTGGACCATGAATGGCGATAATACAGGCACGACTGGCGGAATACCAATTTAATTGTCATAAAATGCCAAAAAAAGTAACTTTATCATTTTGAAGTGTTGGTTATGGTTCCTTGGGTCGTACTTTCTGTCCCGAACAAATATCATGCGATCCAGTACCGGCTCCGTACCAAGGCGTCCGGTCTGGACCATGGCAGACGATAATATAGGCACGACTGGTAGAATTCCAGTTTAATTGCCATAAAATTCAAAAAAATGTAACTTGATAATTTCGAAGCGTTGGTTAGTGTTCCTTGGATCATATTTGATGTCCCGGACAAATATCATGCGATCCGGTACTGGCTCCATACCAAGGCATCCGGGCTGGACCATGAATGGCGATAATACAGGCACGACTGGCGGAATACCAGTTTAATTGTCATAAAATGCCAAATAATATAAATTTATCATTTCGAAGTGTTGGTTATGGTTCCTTGGGTCGTATTTGCTGTCCCGGACAAATATCATGCGATCCGGTACCGGCTCCGTACCAAGGCGTCCGGTCTCGACCATGGCAGGCAATAATACATGCACGACTAGCGGAATTCCAGTATAATTGACATAAAATGCCAAAAAATATAACTTGATCATTTCGAAGCGTTGGTTATGGTTCCTAACGTTGTATTTAATGTCCGTGACAAATATCATGCGATTCGGTAACGGTTTCGTACAATTGCGTCCGGCCTGGACCATGGCAGGCGATAATACAGGCACGTTTGGCGGATATCCAGTTTAATTGCCATAAAATGCTAAAAAATGTAACTTGATCATTTCGAAGCGTTGATTATGGTTCATAAGATCGTATTTGATGTCCCGGACAAATATCATACGATATGGTACCGGCTCCATACCAACGCATCCGGCCTGGACCATGGCAGGCGATAATACATGCACGACTGGCGGAATTACAATTTAATTGCCATAAAATGCCAAAAATGTAACTTGATCATTTCGAATCGTTAGTTATGGTTCCTTGGGTCGTATTTGATGTCAGCGAAGAAATATCATGTGATCGGGTACTGGCTCAGTACCAAGGCGTCCGGCCTGGACCATGGCAGGCGATAATACAGGCACGACTGGCAGAATTCCAATTTTATTGCCATAAAATACCAAAAAAAGTAACTTGAACATTTCGAAGCATTGGTTATGGTTCCTAAGGTCGTATTTGATGTCCTAGACAAATATCATGCGATCCGGTACCGGCTCCGTACCAAGGCGTCTGGCCTGGACCATGGCAGGCGATAATACAGGAACGATTGGCGGAATTCTAGCTTAATTTCCATAAAATGCCAAAAAATGTAACTTGATCATTTCAAAGCGCCGGTTATAGTTCCTTGGGTCGTATTTGATGTCCCGGAGAAATATCATATGATCGGGTACCGGCTCCATAAGAAGGCATCCGGCCTGGACCATGGCAGGCAATAATACATGCACGATTGGCGGAATTACAGTTTAATTGCCATAGAATGCCAAAAAATGTAACTTGATTATTTTGAAGCGTTCATTATGGTTACTTGGGTCGTATTTGCTGTCCCAGAAAAATATCATGCGATCCGGTACCGACACCGTACCAAGCCGTAAGGCCTGGACCATGGCAGGCGATAATACAGGCACGACTGGCAGAATTCTAGTTTAATTGCCACAAAATGCTAAAAAATGTAACTTGATTATTTTGAAGCGTTGGTTATGGTTCCTTGGGTCGTATTTGATGTCCCGTACAAATATAATGCAATCCGATACCGACTCTGTAACCAGGCGTGCGGCCTAGACCATGGCAGGCGATAATACAGGCACGATTAGCGGAATTCCAGTTTAATTGCCATAAAATGCCAAAAAATGTAACTTGATCATTTCGAAGCGCTGGTTATGGTTCCTTGGGTCGTATTTGATGTCCCAAACAAATATCATGCAATCTAGTACCGGCTCCGTACCAAGGCGTCCGGCCTAAACCATGGCAGACAATAATTTAGGCACGACTTGCGGAATTCCAGTTTAATTGCCATAGAATGCCAAAAAATGTAACTTGATTATTTCGAAGCGTTCGTTATGGTTCCTTGGGTCATAATTGCTGTCCCGGAAAAATATCATGCGATCCGGTACCGACACTGTACCAAGCCGTCAGGCCTGGACCATGGCAGGCGATAATACAGGCACGACTGGCAGAATTCTAGTTTAATTGCCACAAAATGCTAAAAAATGTAACTTGATCATTTCTAAGCGTTGGTTATGGTTCCTTGGGTCATATTGGATGTCCCCGACAAATATCATGCGATCCAGTACCGGCTCCGTACCAAGGCGTCTGGCCTGGACCATGGCAGACGATAATACAGGCAGGACTGGCGGAATTCCAGTTTAATTGCCATAAAATGCCAAAAAATGTAACTTGATCATTTTGAAGCGTTGGTTATGGTTCCTTGGGTCGTATTTGATGTCCCGTACAAATATAATGCAATCCGATACCGACTCTGTACCAAGGCGTCCGGCCTAGACCATGGCAGGCGATAATACAGGCACGATTAGCGGAATTCCAGTTTAATTGCCATAAAATGCCAAAAAATGTAACTTGATCATTTCGAAGCGCTGGTTATGGTTCCTTGGGTCGTATTTGATGTCCCAAACAAATATCATGCAATCTAGTACCGGCTCTGTACCAAGGCGTCCGGCCTAAACCATGGCAGACAATAATATAGGCACGACTTGCAGAATTCCAGTTTAATTGCCATAGAATGCCAAAAAATGTAACTTGATTATTTCGAAGCGTTCGTTATGGTTCCTTGGGTCGTAATTGTTGTCCCGGAAAAATATCATGCGATCCGGTACCGACAGTGTACCAAGCCGTCAGGCCTGGACCATGGCAGGCGATAATACAGGCACGACTGGCAGAATTCTAGTTTAATCGCCACAAAATGCTAAAAAATGTAACTTGATCATTTCGAAGCGCTGGTTATGGTTCCTTGGGTCGTATTTGATTTCCCAAACAAATATCATGCAATCCGATACCGGCTCTGTACCAAGGCGTCCGGCCTAAACCATGGCAGGCAATAATACAGGCACGATTAGCGGAATTCCAGTTTAATTGCCATAAAACGCCAAAAAATATAACTTGATCATTTCGAAGCGCTGGTTATGGTTCCTTGGGTCGTATTTGATGTCCCAAACAAATATCATGCAATCTAGTACCGGCTCCATACCAAGGCGTCTGGCGTGGACCATGGCAGGCGATAATACATGCATGACTGGCGGAATTCCAGTTTGATTGCCATAAAATGCCAAAAAATGTAACTTGATCATTTTGAAGCGCTGGTTATGGTTCCATGGGTTGTATTTGATTTTCCAGAAGAATATTATGTGATACGGTACCGGCTCCGTACCAAGGCTTCCGGCCTGAACCATGGCAGACAATAAAATAGGCACGACTGGCGGAATTTCAGTTTAATTGCCATAGAATGCCAAAAAATGTAACTTGATCATTTCGAAGCGTTCGTTATGGTTCCTTGGGTCGTATTTGCTGTCCCGGACAAATATCATGCGATCCGATACCGGTACCGTACCTAGCCGTCCGGCCTGGACCAGGCAGGCGATAATACAGGCACGACTAGCAGAATTCCAGTTTAATTGCCACAAAATGCTAAAAAATGTAATTTGATCATTTCGAAGAATTGGTTATGGTTCCTTGGGTTGTATTTGATGTCCTTGAAAAATATCATGCGATCCGGTACCGGCTCCGTACCAAGGCGTCCGGCCTGGACCATGGCAGACAATTATATAGGCACGACTAGCGGAATTCCAAGTTCATTGTCATAAAATGCCAAAAAATGTAACTTTAACATTTCAAATCGTTGGTTATGGTTCCTTGGGTCGTATTTGATGTCACCAAAGAAATATCATGCGATTTGGTACCGACTCTGCATCAAGGCATCCGGCCTAGAACATGGCAGGCGATACTACAGGCACGACTAGCGAAATTCCTATTTAATTGCCATAAAATGCCAAAAAATGTAACTTGATCATTTCGAAGCGTTAGTTATGGTTCCTAAGGTCGTATTTGATGTCCCGGAAAAATATCATGCGACCCAGTACCGGCTCCGTACAAAGGCGTCCGGCCTGGACAACGGCAGGCGATAATACAAGCACGACTGGCGGAAATCTCGTTTAATTTCCATAAATTGATAAAAAATGTAACTTCATTATTTCGAAGAATTGGTTATGGTTCCTTGGGTCGTGTTTGATGTCCCGTATATATATCATGCAATCCGATACCGGTTTTGTACCAAGGCATCTGGCCTAGACCATGGCAGGCGATAATACAGGCACGACTAGCGGAATTCCAGTTTAATTGCCATAGAATGCCAAAAACTGTAACTTGATCATTTCGAAGCATTGGTTATGGTTCCTTGGGTCGTATTTGACGTCCCCGAACATAATATCATGTGATCCAGTACCGGCTCCATACCAAGGCGTCTTGCCTGGACCATGGCAGGCGATAATACAGGCAGGACTGGCGGAATTCCAGTTTAATTTCCATAAAATGCCAAAAAATGTAACTTGATCATTTTGAAGCATTGGTTATGGTTCCTTGGGTTGTGTTTGATGTCCCGGAAAAATATAATGTGATACGGTACCGGCTCCGTACCAAGGCGTCTGGCCTGAACCATGGCAGACAATAATATAGGCACGACTTGCGGAATTCCAGTTTAATTGCCATAGAATGCCAAAAAATGTAACTTGATTATTTCGAAGCGTTCGTTATGGTTCGTTGGGTCGTATTTGCTGTCCTGGAAAAATATCATGTGATCCGGTACCTACACCGTACCAAGCCGTCAGGCCTGGACCATGGCAGGCGATAATACAGGCACGACAGGTAGAATTCTAGTTTAATTGCCACAAAATGCTAAAAATGTAACTTGATCATTTCGAAGCGTTGGTTATGGTTCCTTGGGTCGTATTTGATGTCCCGGAGAAATATCATGCGATCGGGTACCGGCTCAATACCAAGGCGTCTGGCCTGGACCATGGCAGGCGATAATACAGGCACGACTGGCGGAATTCCAGTTTACTTGCCATAAAATTCCAAAAAATGCAACTTAATCATTTCGAAGCGTTGGTTATGGTTCCTTGTGTCGTATTTGATATCTTGGAAAAATATCATGCTATCTAGTACCGGCTCCGTACCAAAGCGTTCGTCTTGGACTATGGCAGGCGATAATACATGCACGACTAGCGAAACCGAAAAATGTAACTTGATCATTTCGAAGCGGTTGTTATGGTTCCTAATGTCGTATTTGATCTCTCGGAAAAATATCATGCGTTCCGGTACCGGCTCCGTACCAAGGTATCCGGCCTGGACCATGGCAGGCGATAATACAGGCACGACTGGCAGAATTCCAATTTAATTGCCATAAAATGCCAAAAAATGTAACTTGATCATTTCGAAGCCTTGGTTATGGTTCCATGGGT
This sequence comes from Nicotiana paniculata, assembly GCA_005239505.1. Taxonomy (NCBI): domain Eukaryota; kingdom Viridiplantae; phylum Streptophyta; class Magnoliopsida; order Solanales; family Solanaceae; genus Nicotiana; species Nicotiana paniculata. The sequence continues at coordinate 18,991 of MDKI01247970.1, forward strand.
CGTATTTGCTATCCGGGACAAATATCATGTGATCCGGTACCGGCTCCGTACCAAGGCGTCCGGCCTAGACCATGGTAGGCGATAATACAGGCATGACTGGAGGAATTCCAATTTAATTTCCATAAAATGCCAAAAAATGTAACTTGATCATTTCGAAGCGTTGGTTATGGTTCCTTGGGTCGTATTTGCTATCCCGGACAAATATCATGCAATTCGGAACCGGATCCATACCAAGGCATCCGACCTGGACTATGGCGGCGATAATACAGGCATGACTAGTGGAATTCCATTTTAATTGCCATAGAATGCCAAAAAATGTAACTTGATCATTTCGAAGTGTTGGTTATCGTTATTTGGGTCGTATGTGATGTCTCGGACAAATATTATGTGATCCGGTACCGGCTCCGTACCAAGACGTCCAACCTGGACCATGGAAGGCGATAATACAGGCAAGACTTGCGGAATCCCAGTTTAATTACTATAAAATGCCAAAAAATGTAACTTGATCATTTCTAAGTGTTGGTTATGGTTTCTTGGGTTGTATTTGATGTCCCATAAAAATAACATGCGACACGGTACCGGCTCCGTATCAAGGCGTCCGATCTGGGCCATGGCACGCGATAATATAGTCACGACTGGCGGAATTCCAGTTTAATTGCCATAAAATGCCAAAATCTATAACTTGATCATTTCGAAGCGTTGGTTGTTGTTACTTGGGTCGTATTTGATGTCCCGTACAAATATCATGTGTTCCGTTACCGGCCCCGTACCAAGGAGTCCGGCCTGGACCATGGTAGGCGATAATACAAGCACGACTGGCGGAATTCCAGTTTCATTGTCATAAAATGCAAAAAAATGTAACTTTATCATTTCGAAGAACTGGTTATGGTTCCTTGGGTCGTATATTATGTCCCGTTCAAATATCATGTTATTCAGTACCGGCTCCATACCAAGGCGTCCGACCTAGACCATGGCAGGCGATAATACAGGCACGACTGGCGGAATTCGAGTTTCATTGTCATAAAATGCCAAAAAATGTAACTTGATCATTTCGAAGCGTTGGTTATGGTTCCTAAGGTCGTATCTCATGTCCCGGACAAGTATCATGCGATTCGGTACAGGCTCCGTACGTAGGCGTCCGGCCTGGACCATAGCAGGCAATAATACAAGCACGACTAGCGGAATCCTAGTTTAATTGCCATAAAATGAAAAAAAATGTAACTTGATCATTTCGAAGCGTTGGTTATGGTTCCTTGGGTCATGTTTGATGTCCCGGACAAATATCATGCGATCCGGTTGTCACACCTCTTTTTTCACCCGGTAAGGGTTGGATAATGGAGTTTTTCCAATTTAAGTGACATAATCGATTTTGGGATTTATTGATTTTCAGAGTCGCCACTTGGAATAGTTTATGGTGCTCAAGTCACCGGTTTAAAATCCCTAATCGAGGAAAAATTGACTCTGTTTACAGTCCGCGAACACAGAAATCCGGGTAAGGAATTCTCTTAACCTGGGAGAAGGTGTTAGGCACTCCCGAATTCCGTGGTTCTAG